>JAGSMP010001097.1:0-73842 GCA_029286625.1 Parnassius orleans
ACCATCCGTTATTTAGCTGAGATTCTAAAGCTTTTATATAGATGGTATGGATGGTATCGCGAGTTTTGTCGCAGTGTGCAATGGCGAAATTTAGCGACAGGAATTAATCCAAACAATTTCTCTGAGCACTCCCGTGGTAAATGTGATAGAATATTAAAAGGATGCTACATCTCTATTCGCAGCACCAGTAAGTCAAGTCGACCAGCAAAAACTCGGTCGTGGACTTTAAATAAGGCAAAGAAGAAGAAAAATATCTGAGCTATTTATTATTTGTATTTCTTTCGACACATTGTTTGAACCCGTGGGTCGACAATTCATTTACTATTGTATAGGTAACGAAAGTAAATTATTGCTTTCTTTCGAATACCGTTACCGTTGCAGCCAATCAGAGTCTACTACTGAACATAAGCCTTCCGCATGGATTATTTATTATAAGACGATATTACGCTTGGCACGCGGGTCGGCAATCGCTTTTTTTTTTATTATAAGAAAGACCCTGCTGCCCATATCCTGGTTTGTTTTCCTTTGCTTATTATGACACCACCGACAGTATATGGGGTAATTGATATTTTACACCGCCACTACATGGATAAAGTTTCGAATAACAAGATTAGTATTCACGTTAACTATTTCGTAATATATGTTAATGATTTATCTCAGCGCTGTCTCCATACTTCCGAATATTGATTGCAGTTCTGCATATGAAGCATAGCTCTGTACTGGGCAAGAATACTAAATTTATTCGAAACCTCACATAAGTTATAAGATTAGTTTGAAGAATTTATAACCTCAAACGCTTAAACAAACAAACATTATTAAACAAAGATAAAAAGCGTTTGTTATAATATTAAGAAATACATGGAAGATAATAACCCCTGGAAATGAGGTCATCGCTACCTAACGTTATCCGTTGAAACTAGTTACATTTAAATGTAGTGTTCATGTAAACATAAGAAATCGTTATGAATTAGAATGTAATAGAATCACTTATGATTATTATAGATTACAGGAAAACTTATTGAAAGTCATATAAGCTTTACCACTGGCATGGAAAAAACTCTGTCCTGGGAAAACCAGATAGGAACCCAGCGAGACCTCAAAAAAATACAATATAATATTTTAAACAATTAGTATGAAAACATTTAATGATTTCTTATATGTACGTGAACACCACATTTAAATAAAACTAGTTTTACGAATTTTATCGCGTATATTAACTTATTTTATATCTCGACGTTTCGAGTACTTTACAGCAAATTAGATATATAAGCTCTCACTACTTCCTACACTATCCCCTTATATACCTATTCCACCGTTCATTCTGTATTGAGGGCCTCGTTGGTCTAGTGGTCGTAAACGCGATTGCTGATCATGAGGTCCCGTGTTAAATTCTCAGGTCAGGCCAAAAACAGTTATTGGGTTTTCTGACAATACATTTTCAGTGGCAGCCCGCAGTCAGAAAGTTGGCAGTGTTTCATTCCTTTGCCTCGAAAGCACGTAAAACCGTTGATCGGACAATGAGAGTGATGGAATAGAGAGTGCACCTGTGCTTGCGGATACACGCGGCCACTAAAATCCTGTCCTGCGCCGATGGCTAGTCTCCGTTGAGACTGGCCGCCGTGGCCGTAATTCGGTCTGGAGGACATTATACCTATTCCCGGAGCTAAGCAGCATGGAAACTACTGTTTCATTCGAGTTTGATTCGTAAGGTGACCGTGCATTTAGTAAGCCACAGATCTTTGTTTGAATTTGTACGCAAGTGGGTTGCAGTACTCACTTACCATCGGATGTAATATTAAATTCATCTCTAATATTAAATAAAAAAATATAACTATACGAATGAAATGAAATATACTTTATTGTACAGCAAGAGAAAAAAAAACAACAAATTATATAAAGGTAGAATGGGCGGCCTTATCACTTAAAAGAGATCTCTACCAGGCAACCACATTGCCGAGGATATAATAACCTCTGAGAAAGGGTAAGGGTATACGCAAGTTATTTGAATATATACACTACATACATTTAATTGTATAATCAACTTACCTTGGCGTAAGGAAAATAGGTTTTACGAGGTAGGGCCATGCTGCAGCTATATTAATAGTATAGTTGTGCTTTGAATGGTCGCTCGACCGGGAAGAACACGCTCTCACAGAATACCAGCGTAAAATAGCAGCAATGCTGCTGTGTTTCGTATGGTGAGTGTAGAGAACCGGAGATCCTTTTCACTGGAAAAGAGGCATTCTATCTTAGTCCTCACGGCTGACAACGCATCTGCATTTCAATTCGCAAACGAAGATAGATGTAGATGTATATGAGCCACAGCAACCACTTACCATCAGGTGGACTGTATGCTCGTTTTTCAACCTTATTCTATAAAAAAAGTAGATAGCAATTTTCAAATAAACGACGTGAGTTCAAAGCTATTAGGCGATAGGACTACTTTTTTACCTAAAAGTCCATCTGAGTAGATCCCACTCTCCAATCTGTTTTTACCACCAATTAGCAATGCTAGCACTGCTTTGTTTCAGTCTGATGGGTACAGAGAGGAAGTAAAATTACCGGCTGTGAGGCGAGGCATTTCATCTTAGTCTGCAGGTGTCCATGGATAAGCAGTCACCATCAAGTGGACTGTTAGTTCGTTTATCACTTCAGTTTGATAAAACAGCAACTTAAATATAATCGTGAGCTCATAATCATTGCTAATAGTTTTTAAATTAAGAGTAAAATAGGTTAGAAACTTTCGTGAAGAAACATTTTAAATTGTTTAGAAAAGAACGTTTTAATGCTCCCTTTAGAGCGTATATTCAAATATGCGCAAGTCAAAATCTACGTGATCGCTCGAGAACGGCGTAATATTGACGCACACTACAATAATCTATCTGTGTGCGTGACTGAGTGAGCACAAGGTAACCAGTGACAGCTAGCACGAATCATTTTGATACTATTGGAACTAAAAAAATTGTATAATTTCCAAATAATAGCTTATGAGGTCAGTGCGCTGTTTTTGAAATGAAAAGTATACACAATAGTAGTATACATATATAATGAAGTTAAAAGAAAAACTATCACAGTTAAGTAGAATTAAGAAGTTAACAAGTAATAGTCGACCAACTTATAAAATGCACTTGGAGTAATAAAAATTTCGTTACGACTCCATAGAAAATGACCTAAAGCTACCTGCAGGTACAATAACATTACAAAGTTATAATGCATTATAACTTTGTAATGTTATTGTAATCTGTTAAAAATAAAAATGTTTATTTTTAACAGATTACAATGAAAAAAATGACTTAATATGTGACTGCATAACGGCGGCGTCGTCGTACGCCGGCACAGCAAAATTGTAAACAACACATGCACCGATCACGCTACCCGGCGCGCCACTCGATTTCCCCCACCGCCCCACTACTCTACTTGTTTTGCAACGGGTATAAAACAACCGCGCAGCTGACGTACGACAAATCATTCCACTTGCGCCACCGCTCTCGAGCGGTCGTGTCAGTTGTCCGCGCTCTCGTCCCCGTACGTTGAGTGCCTCTCGCTCTTGCGCCTCCGCTCTCCCGCTCACGCAGTATAGAGCAGCCGCCTTGGTGAGTTCTTTTGCCTTTACTTACAGTTCTTGCCCCCCCTGCCGCCTGGCAGGGAGGTTTTGACCGCATTGTTATTGTTTTTGTTTTTTGTTATTTTTCTGTTATTTTTTCTGTTATTGTATTGTTTTGTTATTTACTGTGTATTACTGTTTCTGGAAAGTCACGTCACTTGTTCTTTTCAGAACAAGCCTCTGTTCTTTTGAGAACAGGGATCCCCTCCCTTACTGTTTCAGAATAGAACGTCGTCCCCCTCCCCCGACATGTCCACACTGGACCTACTTAGGACCTTCGTAGCCGCCCTAAACCAATCTCTTGGTCTGGGCATCAACCTGGATGAGACGGCCCTCGCCGCAATCCTCGCGTCCCTTGCCCCTCAGGCATGTAACCCCACGGCTGCCCCGCAGACCGACTTGCCCGCGTCCCACGACGCCGACCCGATGGAGTGCTCGTGCTCAGACTCCTCCGCGTCCTCCCGGAAGAGGTCCGCCACCCATACCGGCTATACATCCAGCAGTAGTTCCACGGACTCCGATGGAACAATGATTGACGAGACCCCATTTACGGTAGTTAAGTCCAAGCGCGGCCCGAAACGAGCCGCTAAAAACCGCTCCCCGTCCCGGCAGCCCCTGCCACCACCCCCGCAGCCCCCGCCGCTGCACTCACCCCCGCAGCTCCACTGCCTCACCTCCACCAGCCCCGCCGCTGCCGCGGCCCCACCACTGCCAATCGACCTCCCCGCGCCCTCCAAGCCAGCAGCTCGCTGTGCCCCGACCCTCGCCAAAAAACAGGTCTCACCCCTGTCTTCCTTAGAGAGAAGGCACAATATACCCGACTGTCGAAAATCTCAGGGCTCTTCCCAGCCCCTGGAAGGGCTGGGAAGAGCCCTGAGGAGCATTGAGCATACTGATTGGACTTGTCTTACTACTACTCATAGTGGCAAGAAACTGCTTGATATCACGCAGTCTCTCGACCTCGCTGTTCTCAGTCCCCTCGGTGTCACTCACTATCCCGACAACACCGACCACGCTCCTGATGTATTAGACTTTGCAATAGCAAAAGAAGTCTCCTCAACCTCGGGTCAATCTAGACCCTTGACGATCTTGGATCCGACCACCGCCCTGTCTCCCCACTTGGCCATCAGCCACCTCCCCATCCCATCCACGAAAACCTTCACTAACTGGAAGGGCTTCAAGACGTCCCTAGCCACAGCTTTGGACCTCCGGACCCCATATCCCCTTCTTCGGACTTATTCGACAGTACTGAAATAATCGACACCGCGTCGATTCTCTCTCCACCTTATAACATCCTCACTTAAGGAGAATGAAGATCGTCCCGGTTGCTACATAATGGTCTTCCCTCACATATTAGCAACTATTAAAGTTAAGAGAGCTGCTCCGAGAGCAGCACTCATCCAACCCCTGAATATAGACGTACAGCCAATCGTCTTCAACGAGAAGTCCGTTCACGCCTTTCCGAACTTCGAGGCCTCGAAAAGAGTAATCTCATGGAGAATATCTCTCCCTCTCATACAGCGTACTATCAGATGGCAAGAGCCCTCTACTTAGACCTTATCACTCATACTCCACCTCTCTCTCGCCCCGACGGTACTAGTGCCTTCGAGGACGAAGAAAAAACTGAGTGCATCGCAGGCAGCATCGCTGCTCAATGCTCTCCCAGCTCGCAACCCACAGATCCCTCCCACATCCAGACAGTGGAGGATGAGGTCCGCCGCCGGAACTCAACCCCCACAGCCTCTGACCTTATCACTGTGTCTAATGATGAGATCTCATCCCTCATCAAAGGACTGAAGCCTAAAAAGGCTCCGGGCGCGGATGGCATCTCCAACCAAGCCCTTAAACATTTTCCTGAGCAGGTGTTAACCCTTTTAGCAATTCAACGCCTGCTTCAACCTTAGTTACTTTTCCACCACGTGGAAAGAGGCAACTGCCATTGGTATCCCCAAGCCAGGAGAGCCTCACAACCTCCCTACCAGTTATCGTCCCATCAGCCTCCTCAAGGCAATGAGCAAACTATGGCAAACTATTCGAACGAGTCATCCTCACTCGCATGAGGCGCCATCTGTTTCCCACAGATGGTGATCCTCTTGTCATCCATCACCAATTTGGTTTCCGAGCGAAACACTCTTGTCCCCAACAAGTTCACCATATTGTGGAATATATCCTGAGCGGTTTTTATCCTCGCCGTCATAAGACCATCGCGGTCTTCTTCGACATAGCGAAAGCGTTTGATAGAGTCTGGCACGTAGGCCTTATCTACAAACTATGCAAAATAGGTCTCCCTGATCGTCTTGTTCGTCTCGTGGCCTCCTACTTGAAAGACCGTACCTTTCGTTACAAAAACGAAGGCACGCTCTCCTCTTCGCGTCCAAATCAAAGCCGGTGTCCCTCAGGGCTCCGTACTTGCCCCTTTTCTATATATCCTGTACACCAACAACATTCCCATACCGTCGTATGGTGTTCAGCTCTCCCTCTTTGCAAATGGCACTGCCCTCTACTGCAAAGGCACCTCACTACCCTTTATACGGAACAAGATCCAAAAGTCAGTTAATGACTTAGGAGCTTGGTTCCAAAAATGGCGTATCGATGTGAACCCGGAGAAGAGCTCCGCCGTTCACTTCGAACATAAACAACGCCGCTCCACTACTATTCCGCCAATCCGTATGTTAGGGACCCCTGTCCCCTGGCATACGTCCGCCAAACTCTTAGGTGTCACCTTGACACGAGGCTCACTTTGAGCCCCATGTCGAGAGTAACTCGAAACGCGCGATTTTATGTGGGTAGGCTCAACATATGTTGGGTCGACACAGTAAATGTCCCTCCGCAATAAGCGAACCTTTATAAGGTCTGTACGACCTGTAATGACATACGCAGCTCAATTTTGCTCACGCAAAACCTAAAACCCTGTACAAACTCAAAGTTGTCCAAAACTATTTCTCGTCGGGCTACGAACGCACCCTGGTACGTCCGTAACACCGACCTCCACCGAGAGTTAGAGCTCCCCACAATACAACAGTTCCTAAAAACACTCTCTGAGAACTTCTTCAAAGCCTCAGAATCTCACTCTAATCACCTTATTCGTGAAGCAGCTTCCTATGCAGCCCCACTTCCCTCTCGCTATCGAGTCCGCAGACCGAGAAACTCTCTCTCGGACCCTCCCCAACCAGCTTCCGGCCGACCTGAACTGCCTCTTGGCGACTCAGGCCAAGCCTTCTTCCAATGTATAGCATGCCCTAATTGGGCGAAACTTTCGGCGGCTAATCGCCATCTCGGTAGAAAGGCCACTATGGCTAAAACCGTTCCCAAGGTGGTGTTTAGTGGGTAGGCACTTAGGTTAGGTTAGTCGCAGTGAATCCCACATAACCTATAAACCATGCTAGGAGCATTCACCACCTCCCTCCCCCGCTTCCGGAGGGTGCCTTTGCATTGGGCGCAAAAAAAAAAACGTATGACGAAAAAACGACATTCCGCTTGCGCCGTCGCACCCGTGCGGTCGTGCGCTAGCGGAGTCCGCCGCTGACCGAGCACTCGTCCCCGTACGGGTCTTCTCCCTCAGTCAGTACAGTTTCTTGGAATAGAACGTCAGTCCCGTCCCGTCCCCCTCAGCTAGCGCCGCCGCCCCCGTGCCGTTGTGTTAGCTGACCACTCTCCCGTCCCTGTACGGTTGAGTGCCCTCCCACACTCCCGTCCCTATACGGTTGAGTGCCCTCCCACACTCCCGTCCCCGCACGGTCGTGTTTTGCCCTCCCACTCGGCTAGCACAGCCGCCCCCGTGCGGATGTGCTTAGCTGTCTCCCCGTCGCCGTGTTTCCGTGCCCACTAACGTGGGTTCGGGCGACGGTGGGAGCCTTCCCGTCTCCGCCAGCTGCCCCCGTGCAGTTGTGTTGTGCGCCCCGTACTCACCGTTGGACGGTGAGTGCCTTCCCTCCCTGCCTCCGACACTCCAGCACCGCCGCCCTTTGCGGCTGTGCTGGAGACCCGCGCTTCCGTCCCCGGTTGTGCCCCACGCCTCCCTCTCCCCGAGGAAGGTCGTCTCCGATTCGACGGTAAAGCCTTCGGGCTAAAGTCGTTCCCAAGGTGGTGTTTAGTGGGTAGGCACTTCTTAAAAGTGAGTCCCACATAACCACGCAGCCGGCTGCGTGGTATGCTAGGAGCATTCACCACCTCCCTCCCCCGCTTCCGGAGGGTGTCCTTGTATTGGGCGCAAAAAAAAGACGTACGACGACTCTGCCGTCACGCCATCATATGCATTACTACTATTGCTTTACTTTTTCATTTGCGCGATAGGCAGGGAGGATCTTTCTTACTTACTTACTACTTTCACTTATTTATTAGTTGTTAGTTATTGTAGGCCTTATTCGAAGTATTTATACAATCCTTAGCCCATTGGTTGAATGGTCTAAGATACAATCATATAGCCTCATACAGTTTCATTCGTCACACTCTTGGTTTACGCGGGCGACCTCAGAATAATTTAAGGCAGTCGTGGTTTACGTTAAGGTTCGTTACTGCGATATATGTATATCTTTGTGTTGCACTGCCGGAAATATATAGATAGATAGTCAACTATGAGCATATTTGTACCTTGACATGTGAATGATTTGATGTAAATTGTATTATTTTCAAAATCGAAATATTTTTTTAATATTTTTTGAATACTACTCCCTATAAGTCTGATTTGAAAATAATTCCTTCAGTTACGATCTTCCTATTTGGGCCCATTTTTAGTCGTTATAGCGGTCAAACCGCAAACTCACTTATTATGCTCATTATCAAGAAAGCTTACGTATTGTGACGGGCAACTACGGAACCCTTCATCTACATCGTGCGTGGCCCGACACGCACTTGGCCATTTTTTTTTACCAACGTTTCACTTAAATCCAAGCAAATACTACATAATTTAAATAACACATTAACCTAGAAAAGATGCTAATGAACAAAAGCTAAGTACAAGCCGATCAGATTTTTCTATTTGTTACCAAATGGTGATAAGCGCCAGTTTTTCCACTTTATCCAAGATATAGTGCTCACACAGAAAAGTATTCAGCCTAAATTGAAAACAATCGAATCAAATTCTACTGTAAATCCTCGCGTGTATCTGCTCCGGCTATGCATCTTAAGTGCTGCCCGTTGTTTATGCGTTCACTTACATCTCGAAGGCATTTAGATTGTTTTCTACGCTACTGTCGTATATAACTGGAAGCATAAATATTTCTTTATAATTATTTTTATACATTTTAGTGTTTTTCAAATTAACCGTTAACATTTATGTCCAGAGTACAACTCCTCATTTTATACTGCACGCACATATAATTCGGTATTTAGAAGGTATCATTTTCTTGGAGTTCGTGAATAGTAAAAAAAACTTACAAAAATTAGACAAAATGAGAATACAAAATAATGTTAATATAAAAATGTTAATGTATGCGAAAAAGCAGTAGTTAGTATAATGGGCGATCTTATTGCTCAAAGAAGTTTCTTCCAGACGACCTTTGGGTGAACTACAAAATGTTTTATACTAATTCTATTATTCCTAGAATTCAATTTCATATTTTTAAGAAGCCATATTTTATATGTAGCATTAACTATTGGAAGTAAACATAAAGAAATAATTATAAATAACTAATATAAAGCATTTAGTAATAAATCTTGATTTGCAATTTTTAAATTTGCGTACTTCAGAATGCCTGTTTGTCGTAAAGGTGATAATGCTTACGGGAACTCCAATGAAAATATTGTGTCAATAATTCACATTGTAATTCACAATAGCTGAAATAAACTGCAAATCACATAAATAAATGATTACAAAGTGCGCACTAAAATAATGATAGCGTTTTTGAGTAACATTAAACAAAATCAGTGTTTGATTGTCGAAACAACGTTCGCGGGTTACAAAACAACGAACTAGTCTTCTCGCCCGCTTGCAGTCGAAAAGAGCTCTATAATGATAGCAGTTAAAAATCAACAGAAAGCTTAAAATTGTACACACTCATTGATAGCTAATGTGCTCCAACCAGTTCCATGAAAATCGAATTACTATGTAATTCGCAAGATAGCATGTATATATATAATTAGTAACTTATTACTTGGTGCAAATTATCGATCTATTTTATTTTTTTGCTGGCTCTTCAGATCTTGCTGATTCCATTACTGAGCAACACCAAAATATCTGATGACTTTTTACTAAAAAAATCTTCTACACTTATAAACAGCAACTGGTTACTTGGCGCAGCTTACCGATCGATTTTTCATTCCAACAAAAATTGCATGTCGGAAAAACGTTGCAGCAAGTGTCAGGCTGACATAACACGCACATATACGAGAACTACGTGAAGCCTTTGACCTCAGGAACAGAACCACGTAAAAATGCTACTAACGTGTCACAGCATTAGTAAAAGTATAGTGTGTTGATGGAAATTATATCAAAATTCGCGATTCAATTCTGCCGGTATTTTGTAATACAAGAAAGTTCGACCGGCTATCATCGAAGTAAGCGAGCAACATTTGGTGGACAAAATATTTTGACATTTGGTTACTTTATTTGAAACGTTTTTGCTTATCATCAGGAAATAGAGTAACTAAATAAAAATATGGCCGATTAAGTATCTAATTTAATAACGTGTCTTTTATATAGAAAAATATTATAATATGCCGAACGCTTAAGAAGACGAGAACTCGAACTTCAAATTTATTTCTTAGCGATTTAATTATGATTTTTTTCCCAATTAGTATAAAGTATTTTAAAAATTTGTTCGATTGAATAAATTCTTAATCGAATGAATTTTTAGAGTATTTTATGTAACTATGCACATATTTTTTTATTCGTAATCGGTCGGCAAGACAGACTGGTTAATTATTCCACTCATTTGCTGAAGGTATTACAAAAGTCGAAGTACGATTTCCCTACATCGAAACAAAGTACCATTATATTTAAAAGGCAGGGATACGAAATGAGCTAATAAATTGGCCCCTCTAGGATCATATAACTTTATGATTCATTTCTCTGCCGCGCTCCTTATTACGGGTTATACAGGACAGATGACTGATCATATCAGTGATTGCGCCAGACTCTTATTTGTACTTTGTTTTTTGTAAAACTGTCTCTTCTGCAGTCAAATTTACTGACGCGTTCTTAAGATTTTGTTTATTTCTATTACATGGGCTAGTAAGAGTCAACTGCTGGATACGAGCCTTTCCTTTTGCATTTTGAATTTGCCTTAATCGTTTCGAATTCGTCTTGCCTAGTAGACGTATTGATGATCGCAGTGCCAGATGTTTCGCATCTTTGACGTTCGTGAGATAGCTTTACCGCTATCTTTTTTAAGGCCTAATATTTTTCTGGCATTTCTATGTGTATACTAGACGGGCTCTGCGGCCTTAATACATGAACGATTTTGTAGCTCCAACCATTTTAGAGAAAACCGAATTACAGCTATCTTAACGTTACGATGGCATTATAACTTCAAACCAACCCGACCGTAGCGCATGAGTCGGGAAAATTTGTTGAAATTGCGCAAAACATAGTGCAAAAAGAATATAAAAAATTCAGATACTATATTTTTTATAAAAATAAAAAATTACTAGAAATCAAGTTATGTTTTAATGCTGGTTCTGAAGTTCTCAATTAACGAGATTTGTTTTTAAAAAAAATTTAGGACCATTCTTCTTCAAAAGCCTCAGATAGTTAATTATGTATGATTAACAATAAGAAGAATTGTTGTGAACGAAATTAGTCGATAAATTTTCAATTTGACGGTACAACTCCCGCGATATCCCGGATTATGTTCTTAACAGGACAAGGGGATTATTGATGAGAGAGCTTTGTCTTTTTTGTTATTATTTACTTAAAGTTGTCTGTCGTGACCTCAGAGGACGGCTGAGAGCCAAAGATAAAAAAACAACAAATACAAAGAGAGAAACTATTATTTAATAATTTATACAAAGATTTAGGATATAAGTTACAGATATATTTTTGATAATACAATTTACAAAAATGTCACAATTTACATAAACCTAATTTTACAGATTGGATCGTTTAGTTTAATGTACTCACAACAATGTCTTTATATAGGGTGGGCCATCTGTTAGTCCTTTTTTCATTTGTAAATAAAACACACATTTTGAGGTGAAGAGTCAATTTTTTATTGACAATGAAAAGTGGTTCTATGTCATTTATGCATGAAAAACAATATCTTTCATACGCCCAGCACGGCTTCGTCTACAGGCATGCATCCGAACATCAAAATTTTCAATGACTTTTTTCGATAAAATTGGATCAATGACCTCAATTTCAGCTCGAATGTTGTTTTTAAGTTGTTGAATTGTTTGTGGATGATTAGCATACACCATACCTTTCAAATAACCCCCACAAAAATAATCAAGTGGTGTTAAATTCGGGCTTCTAGGTGGCCAAAGAACTTCAGAATTTCTTGAAATTATGCGATCACTAAATTTTCTTCACAATAAATGAAGTGTTGCACGACTTGTGTGGCATGTCGCTCCATCTTCTTGAAACCAAAGGTCGTTGACACCTAATTCATTCAATTTGGGCCACAAAAAACCAGTTAACATGTTGCGATAACGTTCCCCATTCAATGTAAGGGCATTTTCTTGTGATCATTTTCCCAATGATTTCACCAGCCCATAAACCACACCAAACAGTGACTTTTGGAGGATGATGTTCTACTTCGTGAATAGCATGAGGATTCTCCGCTCCCCAAATTCGACAATTTTGTTTAATTACGTACCCATTAAGATGAAAATGGCTTTCATCGGTAAAGATTAAATTATAATAGAGAAAACCATTTCGTTCAAGCATCCAATTAACAAAACGATAATGCTTGGAATGGTCTGGTGGCTTCAATTGTTGAGTTAGGTGAATTTTGAATGGATGCAAATGAAGATCAACATGCAAAATGCGTCGTAATGTGGTTCATGAAATGTTTAGTTCCTGTGAACGATGCCTGGTGGATGTGCTTGGTACATTTCGAACACTTCCACTAACAGATGCGAATGCATCAGGAGTACGAACTGGATTAACATGTTGATATGGTCTACAACCTTGCACTGTACCAGTTTCTTCAAAACGATAAATAATTTTGTAGGACGTCCATGTCGACCAAAACTCACGTAATTTATGAAATGTTGTTCTCTTTTGAACGACCTGTTTCATAACAAATTAGGACAATCAAAATGCGCTGTTGTGATGTTAGTGACTCCATGATTATAAATGGCATATTTTTTATTTTTACATGTCAAATAATTTTTAGAACAGATAACGTGAAGTGCTAAAAATTATCGATTGAAAAAAGGACCAACAGATGGCCACCCTGTATTATATATTGTTATCTAGTTTTACCGACTTCGTCCGCGTAGAAATTTAAACACAAAAAAAACTGCATATACATAATTGTGGTCACCGAGAAAATGGTTCAATATCGAAAAAACACATCAAATCACGTTTTCTTTTAATTTAATTTCGAAAATTATAAGCGATATGGGAAAATAATTTAAAGCAAAAATTGAACGTCTTATCACTTTATCCTATATAATGCACATAGTTTTGTTGTAAATGGTGTTGAAGTAAAAAAATATTAAAAATACATTTTGCATTCACTATTTTAAGAGATAGAAGATAATGAAAAGGTCTCTTTGTGCAAAATTGCAAACCAAAAATATTTTTTTCGAATGTGTTTAATGTTTCGAAATACAGATGCGTTGTCACCCCTATAAATAAGATACAAATGCCACGTTAAAAGTAAAAAGATGTTATTGCTTTCATTAGTTAAAATTTCGTAAAATATATTTTATAATGAACTTACAAATATTTCTAACAACTCTATAATTTACTAATTGAACTCGGTACACGTCCCAACAACATAGCGCCTTAATAAAGGGAGAGCTCCTGGCACGAGATATTTGAAAATTCAGTTATAAACGAACTAACTAGGAATATAACGCAGGTTCAGGTCACCACTTGCATTTCCTGTCATTATCCGACTGCATAACTAAACATGTGAGAATGATGCAATACGTGGAATTCTAATCCCGGTCTTAGGTCAGTTAATCTGGTCTCTCAGACAATGTTCGTGTGTTCTATTAAAATTACGTATAGCAAGAAATATATTCTCTTTTTTTCTCAGAATGCAGGTTTCTCACAATGTTTCTCTTCACCGCCAAGCATGTGGCAAATTAGCATTTATAATAACAAAAAAACAATTTTACGGATCGGTAGGGATCGAACTCGGGCTGCTCATGTACCGTAAAATTTATGGCGATCGCTTAGCACCTAAGCTACCACGGTTAAGTTGTATCGCTGTTCTGATAATGGCTGGTAAAATACGAATCGTAAAAAGACTTACTTCTTGCTTCAGACATGGAATAAATAAATAATAGTACTCACCTATAGGTTTGTCGAATATCTTTAATTTTACCCTAAACATTGAAATTGATCGAGTCGCGGAAAAAAAGCCTTATACCATATTAAGTTCCTTTTATACATATAAATAAAATTGAGGTATGTCTGCAATATCTAAATAATTGCCTGAGTTAAGGTCATATGAAGACTTGAATAAAAATTTATCTGTCTGTCTATCTTTCATCTGTGTGTCTGTCTGTCTGTCAGGATAATCTTCGGAACGGCAGAACCGATTGTAATGAAACTTCATAAACAGGTAGATAGCAATGCCAGGAGTTATATACGCTTTATTTATCCGAAAATCTAGGAGATTAAAAAATTGATACTATAAATGTTTTATGATTTTCTTAAAATCTATAGAGTATAATTTATCATTTACGTCATTACACGGCATATCAAGTAGATTTATCGTAATGCTACATCTATAATATTATTAACTTGTTTAAACTTGCGGATGTTGAAATTAAACCCAGATGTCACCAGTAGTAAAACAATTTATTTGCATAATAATTCTCAGACCCTATACGGTTTGCCGTGAACGAAAAGATAACGAGTTGTAATTCGACGCTAGCGACATCTCTTGACATTTTCAGTACTAAATACTAGGTTAGAGTAGAACTATTAGAACTGAAATTAAATGTTTTTAAACATCCCGCCCACCAAAGGACTCTGTCCTTTCCCAAAATAAATTTATAGAAACCAAAAATAAGGTCTATAAAGGAACACAACAATAGAAACTCTTAATAGAAACTATAGAAAATAATTAGGCTCTGGGCTTACATACACCGCCCACCATGAGATCACACTCAAATTAAAGGAATAAATTGAAATACTTAAAAAATAAATATAAATTTGTACACAACTTTAAGAGAAAAACCCAAAACTAACATCAAACTAAGCCTGTAGTTACAACTTAAACAAAACAACCATTTTGCAGGGGGGTGTTATGATCTTTAATTGTAACAACATCATTAATCTCTGGCTCAGTTTTTTTCATTGTCCATTTATAGCGTTGATTTAAAGTTACTAGATATTCTTTAGACCACTTTTTCCAAAAATCGTTAACCATTTTTTGAGTATATTTCCATCTCTGAAGACCAGTTACATTTTTACTAGTACAATATTCATCGGGTATTACAATAAGTGGCTCCCCAACTAAAAAATGACCAGGCGTTAATGGTAAGGATCATCAGGATTATCACTGAGATAAGAAAGTGGACGAGAATTGAGACATGCCTCAATTTGAGTTAAGACAGTCGAAAGCTCTTCATATGTGAGCGTAGAATCTCCTATCACTCGCTTTAAATGCGTTTTAGTGGATCGAACTCCGGCCTCCCACAAGCTCCGAAGTTGGGGCATGTGGAGGTATGAAATTCCATGTCGTACCTTCGCTAGAAGTAAGGGCTAATTTCGTCAATAGCGCATTTAAATACAGCGCGATTAAAACTCTCTCTCAACTCTTTATCGGCGCCGACGAAATTAGTACCATTGTCACTGAACAAGGTCTTACAATGTCCTCTCTTGAAACAAATCTGCGGAAGGCTGCGATAAAGCCTTTGGCAGTCATATCGGTCACTGCTTCTAAATGTACCGCCTTTGAAAACATGCAGATAAAAATGCAGATATAGCCTTTGTAAGACTTTGCCTCGTCCAGGTGAAAAACGAATATTAATATGACCCGTAAAATCAACTCCTGAGATCTTGAAGGGTCTCGTTGGTTTCAAACGATCCTCGGAATTTGGCCCATCAGCTGATTGTTGTTTTGTTTCGAATACCTTATGCACTTCACACAGGTTCTATACTGCTTCTTCACCAGGTCACGCGCTCGAATGATCCAGTATTTTGATCTTAAGAAATTAAGCATCAACTGTGCCCGCCATGAAGCGTTGTAAGGTGAGGATCGCAACTATGAGCTTTGTAAGATGACTCTCACTAGGCATAATTATTGGATGACGAGTGTCATAGCCAACCTTGCTTCATTAATGCGTCCACCTACTGTAACACACCATTCTCATCGAGAATCGGGTTCAGAGTATGTAAACGGCCTCTTTGGGACCCAGTTGTGGGCTTTTAAGTGCTTGATCTCTTCCTCAAAATATAAACTCTGTGTCTCCTTTATACAATTTCTCATCACCGTGCTCATTTCGTCAGCTGTTACCTTCTTCGATAAGGTGAGTCTTTGTTTCTTTGGTAGTTTTAAATTCAAAAATCTTTTGCAGTAGGACATCACGCGTAACAACCTTGGTAACGAAGAAAATCTCGTCCAAAGGAAAACGTCTTTTGGTTGTATCGTAGTCACCAAAGACTTGACAGGCTTTTCTTCTTCTGCAGTCTCAGATTCTTGACAGCCTTGACTCTCAAACATTTTGTTGTCCCTTAGCCATGGGTCCGTGCCACCACAACTCGTGATCAACCAACTCTTCACTGCTTATGCCTCGGCATGCACAATCCGCCGGATTATGCTTTGTGTTTACATGTCTCGATTGACTTCTATTCAGTATCGTAAGTATCTCTGATACTCTGTTGCTCCAAAAGTCACCCAACGATGAGGTTTCTGCTATCCAAGCCAGCACCACGGTGCTATCCGACCAGGCGTATAATTTTCCTTTGGTATTTTCATAACTTGGGAAACTTCATGTATCAACTTTGCGGCAAGAAGTGCAGCAGACAACTCTAAGCGAGGTATGGATATATCTTTTGAACTGGCGCCACCTTAGTTTTGGATGTAACCAGATTAACAGCAACTTTACCGTCCTTGTCTTCAGTTTTCAGGTAAACAACTGCAGCATATCCAGCTTGGGAAGCATCTGCAAGGTGTGTAGCTCAACATGATCTCTCTTTGTTTGCAGCCATCTGGAACAATAAGCCTAGGAACATTTACCAGATCGTCTCTAAATTTACACCATTCGCGAAGGAGTTCCGACGGCAAGTTTTCATCCCAATCAAGACCAGACTTCAAAGCTTTTGGATGAAGACTTTACCCACAAATATAGGCGCGATCCACCCGATTGGATCGTAAAGTCTTGCAATTACAGATAACACTGATCTCTTAGTCACTGTCTCATTCTTCATAGGAAGTTGTAAATTGTATTCAAAGTTGTCAGTGCTTTTGTTCCAAGATATATCCAATACTTTGACCACGTGATTAAATTTGAAACCAATAGTTCTATCTGTACGCAAATTCTCAGTCTTAATGTGCCAAGTAACTGATCATTGTTGCTACACCACTTTTGCAGTTCGAAACCTCCGGCTCTCATCAGGTTCGTCATCTGCTCATAAATCTCTATAGATTCCTCATAAGTCTCGCATTCCATAGCAAATCGTCCATGTAATAGTCCTCAAGTGTGATCTGAGATGTTACAGGATACTTTGCAAACTCATCCATTGCCAGCGTTTGCAAAGACTTAACCGCTAAATACGGCGCTGACGCCGTACCGAACGCCAGTCGCTTCATTCGAAAATGCTGTATTGGCTCTTTGGGATCTGATCTCCATAAAATGCGCTGTAAGTCAGTATCTGGCTCCTGGACTATTACCTGGCGATACATCTGCTTAATATCCGCCACAATGCAGATCGGATGTCGTCTCCATCTCATTAAGATATGGCGTAATTCCTGCTGTATCTTGGGACCGACGAGCAGTTCTTCATTTAAGGAAACATTGTTCTTCCCTTTGCATGAAAAATCAAAGACCAATCTCGTTTTGGTCGTCTCTTTATCTTCTCGCACAACTGCGTGGTGAGGAGCATACACTACTGTCGGATCTTTCACTTGCTCTTCCTCAACGATAGGAGCCATATGGTCCTGAATCAAATAGTCATCGATAGCTTTTGTATACTCTTCACGTAAAATGGATTTTAAAAGCTTCTTCTCTAAGTATGTAAACTCTTCAGCGCTATCTCTCTCGTATTGCCATGTAAACACTCTGGGGTTGCACTTTTGAAGGGTAGTCTCACCATGTAACGTCCGTTCATATCTCTCATTGTGGTCCTTTTATAAATTTCTTCGCACCTCATTTCTTCTTCTGTCATCTTTTTCTTGATTTTGTCTGGCTCTCTCTCTATCTCCCAGAACTTTTTCAGAAGCTCATCTTCATTAACTCGGATATGAAGACTGATGGGAAAAGAACATGCTCCAGGAACTCGTTGTCGACTTTACCGGACAAAATCCAACCAAGTTCAGTATTTTGAGCAAGTGGACCACCTGGCTCTGCAGAAGGATGTTTAATAAGACCCTCTTTAATTATCCCACTATGAACATCGACTCCTAAAATGACATCTATTTTACCAGGAGATCTATATTGTGGATCAGCTAGTGAAAGATTATCAAGCTCAGGCCAATATAGATTTGCAGGTTTGCGCGAAGGCAGTAATGAAGTCAAACTCTTCAACACATAGGCGTCTCTAACTGGAAATGAAAACTCAGGATTAAGCAAGACTCAATATTAAAAGATACCATGCTCCTGGTTCTTGTTTCACCTTCACCTACACCGGAAACTATACCATTATCAGGAGTTCGATCAAGACCTAATGACTGAACGGTTGCCTCAGTGATCAAAGACACCTCAGAACCCTGATCAATTAACGCTCGGGCTAATTGGGAGTAGCCATTTGACGAAACAATTTTACCAGGGCGGTTGCTAACAATTTACTCTGATTACCCTGATAGCTCTCTTTAGCAAAATGAGCTACTACTCTCGACTCGGTATGATTATTAGGTTGTTGACTCAAAGTTTGTGGATTCTTCTTCTCAGACGGTTGCTGTTCTCTGACAGAACACTTGTTGATCTCTCGTAATGTAGTGTAGTGTGATGACGTCGTCCACACCGACGACAACTCAAAGACTGATGACATCCTCTCACAGAATGACTCGATGATAGCAGCAGTTAACAAGCGGTTTGCTTGCACATACTCAGTCCTCTTCTGGGGACAGCCTCTCATATTGCTTACATTGGTATAGTGAGTGTCCTCCTGAACACATCACGCAAGTATTGATTGACACTTTCTTCTCGTTGTTGTTAACAGTGGAGTGAAATGACTTGTGTTTAATTATTTGTTTCGAAGTATTGTTCTGTGTAGCCTTTGGTGTATTTTTTTGGCATTCCAGCATCTCTAATGTTCGAAAAAAAACTCAAGTTGATTCCAATATGGTAGGTGTTAGGCTGAACATTCTGACTCACATACATTTCCCATTGCTTGCGTGATTCATCAAGTTTAGATACTACCAGATAGTTCATGATAGGATCCCAAGTGTCAGTGTTGATATCAAGATTCTGTAGTGACTTGAGACACGCAGATGTATTATCTAGAAGTTGCTTCGTAGAGGTCGCTGACTCAGCAGCAATAGCCTTTTGGGAAAACAGACGCTTCATTACCTCGTTGCAATTGTATCTCTTGTTTGTGTAACGTTGGGTCAGTTTTGTCCAAGCATCTTGATAATTTGCATCAGTCACTGCTAGGTTTCTCAGAAGCAGCTCAGGTTCTCCAGACAGGCTACTTTTCAGGTAGTGGAGCTTTTGAACATCTTTTAAACTGGAATTGTTGTGGACGATCAGTGAACATATCGTAGAAGCTCTGCCATTCGTCGTAGTTCCCGGTAAACTTTGGCAACTCTATTCTCGGTAACTTCACGTCAGGTTGCGGCTTTCCAGTGTTTCCTGAACTTGTTCCGAATTATCACCAGCGTGGCTCGATTTAGTAGCTGGGCTGGTTGGAAAGTTTCTAACTGCTCTAGCAGCATAGTCTTGAATGTCAAATATGTATCTTCACAACAGTCATACGCATCCTCGAGGAAGTACGCCAACAGCTTCTGATCGTCTGGTGAGGTGGCAGCAACAATCTATAATGGTTGGTGTTGAATAGGTCCCAATTTGCCTTAAGGTCTCTTCTCTAATTCGGATGTAGGGCACCGTAATTCTATCCTTCGGGATTTTTAAAGTTCTTAAATGCCTTTGAAATACGCTGACTAATCTCTTGTTTTAGAATCATTGAGTTTATCTCCTCCATGTTGACGCAAAACAAATGTCCAAATAACTTTAAAATTCACTGATAAATATTTTACTAATGTTCACTTGTAAAATACTAAAGAAAGTTCCACTGATCGAAAATTTTCTAAGTCCTATAATCAGTAAAAGTTAAAATCCCATAATCAGTAAATTTTCTAAGTTCCAACACGAGTTAAATTTTTCTAAGTCTTTGGGACTCAGACAATTTTCACTGCACACGAAATATTCTAAGTTCTAAACACTTTGCCAATTTTACAGTTCACTCACAATTATTCTAAGTCTTTAACACTTGTAATTTTTTCGTCACTTTACTCACTGTTACACTTATGTACTTCTTCCCTGGTTTCGGCACCACTTTATGTTTAAACTTGCGGATGTTGAAACTAAACTCCAGATGTCACCAGTAGTAAAACAATTTATTTGCATAATAATTCTCAGCCCCTATACGGTTTGCCGTGAACGAAAAGATAACGAGTTGTAATTGACGCTAGCGACATCTCTTGACATTTTTCGGTACTAAATACTAAGGTTAGAGTAGAACTATTAGAACTGAAATTAAATGTTTTTAAACAGGTGAAGTGTTAAAATATGCGGACTATACCAAAAAATTATTAATTCTAATTTATTAATTCAACCTTGTTGTCGATGTTCCACACATAAGAACCAAATGGTTTGCTTCTGTCTTTCGTAATGCGTACAGCTAAGCGGAGGAATAATTTGCAGGCGTCTGTCTTTCCTCCGAATATGTGAGCCTCTTCAAGGCAAGAGTGAATAGGTTTGTTACGCTACAAGACAGTGATTTACCATCTAGGACTTCATCACCACTTACCACCAGGTGGGATTGTGGTCAAGCAATGGCTTGTAAGTAAAAAAAGAGGACATGTGTATTAATATTCTCTTACATACACATGTAAATTTAAACACATTCATAACAATTTCCTGCTATTTTATAAAATAAAGTGAGAAATATTATAGTTTGCATGGCGCTATGCACCACCAATAAAGGTAATATTAAAATGTCATTATTAAAGTCAAAGTAAATTTATTTATCAAGGCTGCCGAGCTCTTTTGAACGTCAATATCAACACAGATACAAGACCTTGTAGAAGAACCGGCAGGGTTTCTATTTTGTCATTTTACAATGAGTATTGCACGGAACAAGTATTTGTATGGCCCACAAATAATTGTTCCGGGTCTGAATATTGTCATTGTAAAATTTGTGTTTGTAAACTGCCCCACGATACAGGAGAAAATCCTAGTGGAGGTTGCGGTTTTGAAATGTCATTTTCAACGTATAAATACGATTATAATTACAGCCCATCAAAAGTCCACTGCTGAATATAGGCCTTCCCCATAGATTGCCTCATAGGGAGGATATTTGCCATCGTTTCCACACTTGGCAAACAGGTATACAATCGCAGTTTTTTTATTCAGCTGCTATCCTAAAGATTTTGCTGCCTATCTCCTGGTTCAGCTTCCTCTGTCGCTCCACATACGACACCCATAGGATGATATGGGGTAGTGGATATTCTTACACCGCCACTACATGGTTAACTTATAATAAACTTGAACCTTAAAATAAATGAAATCGATAAAATTTCAAATGTATTTTAATATTTGAAACTAATTGTATGTTTATCAAATTCTCGAAAGTAGGTGAAACGATTCAATTATTAAATAGGTTATACTTAAGTGGTGGCCCATTTTTACGAAAAACTAATAATTTCATCTTAATAAGATACATCAAGTGGTCTCAATTGAGAAAACCCATCAGCGTTTTGATTCTTAACAGTGTATGTCTATGGGAGAGAGAATTCACTTACCATCAGGTGGATTGTGTGCTCGTTTGTCACCTTTGTTCTTTAAAATAAATATAAATTTAAACAGTGAATCTAAGGGTGGCGAAATAGGGGATGATGATTTTCATGTAGCTATTTAGAAGACATCTTAGTTGTCTTGAAGTCAGATTATACTTTTCAATAAAACTTAAATTTATAATTTCAAATTTAGTACACTGTTTTTTTTTATAAACAAGAACAACGTTATGAAATTCGTTACTGAAGTAAATGTAGTAAATATTGCAAAGCACAGATTCGTTAAAGATATGGAAATTGTGAGACAAGCTACGGAAATAATATGGTAGGTGTGTATTTGTGTTAGAACACACGAGTTTATTTATATAAAAAACAATCTGTGACATAAGCATATACAGTTTCTCAGTTTGTAGGTTGAATATTAGTTCTCATTTGCAAAATACTTTTCCCAATATAAAGGTAAAGTAGCTATCCTTTAAGCATTTCGATTAGGTTCTTTATTGTGAATCGTTTGGTAAGTTTCCCAAGTTCTTTCTCCGATTTTATTTCATAAGTGTTACGTACGACTTTACGTAATTTCCGAGGCACGGGGGTGAAACACCGCCAACTTCATGACTCTTGGCAGTTACTGAGAATTTCTTGACAGAAAAACCCAATAACTGATTTTGGCTCGATACGGGAATCCAACCCGGGACCTTATGATCAGCAACCGCGTTTACGACCACTAGAACAACGAGGCAGTCAAAGTGTTAAAATAATCGTCAAAGGCATTGTGCGCTTTGGAATTTGTACATACATTTATGGGCTCATAGTGCGGAAAACAATTTCTGCTATCAGTTCCATATATATACATACGTATCCCTCGAATGGTGGTAAACGTGCAGCACTACAGTTTGGTGGAAGGATGGTCCTCTTCTCGTGAGAGTCCCTGCCCGGTTAGTTACCACCCGCTTGGTAAAGACATACCACCAAATGACACAAGTCAAGTTAACCATGTAAGTCGTGCAAACTATGTACACCAATTGAAATTTAAATTTATCGGACGACTAAAAATTTAAATCATCAGAGGTGTGAACATGATTGAAAATCAGTGCCGTGATTAACATGACTGGAAATGATTCCGATCCATTTGGCAGTTTTATTTTGCGGTATAGTTTGTGTATATTTTTTACTTTTAAGTTTGTATTAATTTATCTTTGTAATATTTTTATGATTTATTAGTAGTGTATTATTTATACAATAGTCTAATGGCAGCAGTAGCGGCTATAGCCTAATGGTAGGATGCGGACCGCGAACTCAAATGGTCGTGGGTTGGAATCCGCCATTCAACTACTGACGTAGACCACTCCTAACATAAGAATTTTAGCTCACTAGGAGTGGTAACTGGGAGTATTAGTAATATTAACAGCATTGCTAGTATTTTTATATATAAAAATAAATCTTTTGAACACTAGTGAACATAGTTCTTTCTTTTTGCGTTGTGTTTGACATTGTAATCGATGTACATGTAAGTACGTGGTAGAGCCTTGCTGCAGCTATATTGTTGGTATAGTTATAGCACGTATGGGTCGGGCTCGACCATTGAAGAACCACGCTCTCACAGATACAGGCGTAAAATAGCAGCTTAACGCTGCTGTTATTCATATAGTGAATATAGAGAACCGAGACCCTTTTACTGCAAACGAAGGTAGATGTAGATGTCGCGACCACTCACCATCAGGTGGACTGTTTGCTCGCTTGTCACCCTTACCGTATAAAAAAATACATGTAAGTGCTGAAAATAGAGATGAGATTATATATTATATCAGAAACGAATCTTGAAATTTTGTTTTACCCCCAATATCATAATTTACAATAGCACCCATAATCATAACTCCATGGCATTAAATAATAAGCAGCAATAAGCTCACACATCTTCCGCACGGCAGCAATTCCTACTTTGTCTCAACAATAAATTTCTACTGTAGTGAAATAATAACGATAGCCTCATATGATATTTTATAGCGCAATATTGTGGTGTTATTGCTTCGGTATAAGTTTGTTTCGAAAAAAACTAGTATGCGTTTAGAAAATAGTTTAATGGTTAGAAGTTTTGGGTGTAATTATCCTGTTCAATTATATAATGATTTCTTACATTTACAAGAATGTTTGACTTTGAATAAAAGTAAATTTTACGGTTTTTATCGGGTTTAATTTAGAATAGAGCGGAGTTCACTTAGCTGACTGTCAACCTTCGCTAGTCGGAGAAGCACCATAAGAAGAAGAAGAATTTACCTTAATTTTATAACTTAACTTATTTTTAAGCTCGTTCTGCGTAGATCGGACCAAAAATTAATATTCCAAAGCTGAAGGTAGCCTGGACATCGGGACGATATACACCTCAGTCCTTCTCGTGACCATGGGTGCTGTAAATTACCCGATACGTCGGGAATTAAAAATAAGTTAAATTAAACGCGATAAAATTCAAAGTTAAGGAATTTACTTTGAATGAAATTATAAAATTACTTTTGCTGCTTAAGCAAGCTACACTACAAGCAAGACTAGCCTATTAATGCCGGTGATCCACAAGGCTGCATGTTATCATCTACACAGTTGCTTCTGAACATCGGTGAGATGTTGCAAACAATTAACATTCATTGCTATGCGGATGACAGCACTGGTTATGTTTTTTACACCGGTCATGCTAATATTTATTGAGAACGTGTGTAACGGTGCATCTGAATGCACCCTTACAAATAATTATAATTAATTAATCTTAAATAGATAATAATACAGATATAATCTTAAATAGATAATAGTAATATATTCTATTCTTAAAATAATAACAAATCAATTATTACATATTATTAATTTAAAACAATTATTCTACGTAACCATAAAATAGTTAATTTATTCCGCGCACCGTGAACCGTTTTGCTCACCGATCTCTAAATCAAAAGACTCGGTAGGATTCGGACACGACCACGAGTCCCCGTTCGGGCCATTCCTTGTTCATTTCTACCTGAGACTGCTTCAAGTTCGCAACGTGCTTGAGCCTAAACGAACGATCGTTGAACTTGCTTATCTACATTCAAAATTTAAATTATTCAAAGTGCAGTTGATCTCGCTGGGGTGAGTTCTTATGTATTTAACAATAGCAAATATTGTAACTGTTCTGCTTAATTCCTATCTCTTCTGCTGAGTCTAATTAGTGCTTAGGAATTTTTAACTTCCTAGAAGGGGTGCTGGAATTTGACTAGGGCGCATATAGTGCTATTGGAAGTTTCCCTAATGCTGGCCTCCATCTGGGATTCCAGGATCCACCTACCACCTAAGACCTACTTACTAGCCGTGCCGCGAGCTAACGGACTGTTGGCCTACCATCCTGCCAACGGTCATCATCACCGTGGGGCCTGTCTATCATCGGCTCCTTCCGCTACCTGGCTATCTTTAACCCTGCAAGAACAGCGCCTGGACTTCACCTTCCAACGTCAGGCCAGTGATCCCCTTCCTAGAACCTTACTTTTTACGTGTGCGAAAGTAAGATAAATAAAAATAATTAACTATAAACCTTGACTTTTTTAAGAACCCACCTTCTTTCTGAACCACCTACCGGTACAGTAGAACCACCTACCGGTACAGTATTTACTACAACAGCGAACTGGTACGTTTTTTTTTCATAATTTAATAACTGTTCATATCCACCAAATTATTATAGTGTCGATTATTACATAGAATATTACTACAGGATGGGCCAAATTTTAGCACATATGAAACATGAATAGAAATAAAACTACAAATGTTATTTTGTTGATCATTTATTTAGGGTAATAAACGTTTAGTGAAATTAATTTTTTAAAGATGACATCATCGAGATGTGCTCCGTCTCGTCGTTGATACTCTTGCAATCGACTACGCAAACTTTGGAAAACTCGTTGACACACGCTGCGAGGGATCGCGGATATCTCCTCGTTGATGTTTTCTTTTAATTGGGATACATTTGTCGGTTTATTAAGGTTAACTCGACTTTCAGGTATCCCACAAGAAAAATAGCATGGTGTAAGGTCCGGGCCTCTTGGAGGCCATGGAATATCACCTCTGCAAGAAATCAATTTGTTAGGAAACATTTCTTTGACCACTGGTAAAGTCACATTTGACGTATGGCTTGTTGCTCCATCTTGTTGCATCCAAGTCCTGCTGTTGTATCCTTCAAACTCATGTAACTGTGGTGTCAAAAACTCTCGCAACATCTTCACTTATTCCACTGAGTTCATAGGTACGTCATTTCCTTGATTATTTTCAAAGAAATACGGGCCGATTATGCCTTTTGCTGATATGGCAGCCCATAATGTAGTTTTAGGTGAATGATTGAAGTGGCCTTTGTTGTTTAATGCGAGGGTTTCCTCTGCTCTAATATCGACAATTGTGTTTGTTTACGTGCCCATTGATGTGAAAATGGGCCTCGTGCGTAAACAATACATTCTCAAGGCTAGAGAATCGCTCCAGCATAGTGTCAGCCAATATTTTACGTTGAATATAATCGTTTGGTTTCATCTCCTGATTAATTTGAAGCTTATATGGGTATAGTTCGAGTTCCAGGTGCAAAATTCGCCGCAGACTAGTTCTTGGTATTGCGAGAGCCGCCGAACGCTTACGCGTAGATGATTCTGGATCGTTCCTTGCGGAAATTACAACCTCCAGAATGTTCTCATCGCTTCTTCTTGACCGTGGCCGCCCTGTTTGTTTAATATTCGTTGTCGATCCCGTTTGCTCGAACTTTTTGACCCAAGCTTTGATTAAATTAACACTTGGACACTCACTTACACGGCGTAGTCTATATTGAATTCCAAATAGGCATCGTACTGTAATGTTATTTTTGTAAAATTATTTTACACAAAAAGCACGCTGTTGTGCCGTAAAGCGCTCCATCGTGACTAAAACTGCGTAAAGCGACACAGAATTCTCCGCTACCCGCGTGCCCCTCCCTCTAACGGTTTTTGAGAAATCAAGTGTTACTATTTGCAAAAATTTTTGGCCCACCCTGTACTACTTACCCATTCGTTTGCTTAATATATTTAATATAATAAATGTAGACATTGTAAATACGCTGATAACTTTTAAACGATTAAAAGTCGTAATTATATACGTAACAGTTAGCATCTAAACAACTGTTGATTTAGCTTTTTAATTGTGTAAGTACCTACATTAAAATTAGTAATAGTTTACACCGAATCGTAGTTAGATATTACGTTGTAGTTTTTTGTAAAGAACAGAATTGCAGTTGTATAGTTTTAGATGCGGTAATTTTATGCTTGTAGTATACTGCTATTTTTTGTCTTATTTTTAGCATTCTGTTGTAAATGCACAATGCGAACTTCCCCTATTAAATATTTTCTGCTTAATAAACAGAAGTTAACATACGAAGTACTTATTAGAGGCGATGAACCGGCTCCTAATGTATTAGGTTTACGTAAACAGATACCAAAACTTATTTCGTTACTACCTAATGATGATCTTATTGATTCGTGTCTTAATATAACGGTCGATTATAAGGGCGTTCAAAGTTCTATAACTGAGCTGGCTATCCGAATTAATTCCTTAACCGAAAAATATGATTAAAATCTTTTTGAGCGAACTAAAGCCTTGCATAATCATATTTATCATCGTTTAAGACGAATAGATAGATCTAATCCTTCTTTCGTAAAAAAGATTAATACTTTAAACAAAGAATTCGACGTCTTATCGACAAAATAATTATTTTCTATGCAAAAGTAGACTGCTAATAATACCGCATCCGAGCAAACTAGTTCTGTACACTTGTCTTCATTACGCGACGGCTCACCCATTGTATCGGTACAGTGCGAGCACCTCGAGCTGAGCTGAATAAATTAAAATACGACGGTACAACTTGCGTTCGTGCGTTCATACAAAAGATAAACGAGTTTCAAACTGTTAGGAATTTACCTTCAAGCAAATTATTAATGTGTGCATCGGAATTATTTACTGATAATGCGCTTCATTGGTATCGTAGTGTTCGTGACACAGTAAGTACTTGGGAAGAATAACTTAATCTACTAAGCGAGGATTTCACACTTTTGGACTACAATAATAAACTAATGTCCGAAATTCGTAACAGAACACAGGGTAAATAGTAGTGGTAAATGGTAGATCGAAATCCTCTTCTAACTTCGATATAGAAGACTGGAAAAATTGGTTAACTACAATAAAAATTTACTTCTCGAGTTATTCTATTGCAACAATCTTCGATAAAAAACCTAACTCTGATGTACGCCCTTATGTTACTACTTAAATAGGAGACAAACCTATGTGTGGGTTGCTCAATTTTGGCTCAGCTGTTACAATACTTGGTAACAACTCTCATCTTGACCTACCTACTCCTTCTAACTTATCCATTATCAAATCCGACACCCTTAAATCATTTATTTCAGCTTGTGGTCATAAATTATCTGCCGTCGGGTACATTAATCTTCCCGTTAATTTTGAAAACCAATTTAATTACCTAAAAGCCTATATTATTCCGTTGGTTACATCACCACTGATTTTAGGTGTAGACTTTTGGAAGAAATTCAAGCTATTCCCAAAATTCTCTAGGTCTATTTCACTAACGGACAGCAAATTTCTTCTTTTAATAATAATTCTATAGACTTATGTTCTTATGATGATCTTAATGAAGTCAAAAAGAATCCGGCAAATAATATCATCAGGAAATTCGAATTAATATCTTATGAGAGAGTAGGACTTGGACGCACTCATTTGATAGAACATCAAATTGATACTGGAGATTCACTCACCATCTGCCAGCGGTACTACTGATGATACACCAGATAAATTATGCATCATTATCCAACAATAAAATGAAATTCTTAAACTCGGTGTAGTGGAATCTGCGAGAGCCCGTGGTTTTCCCTACTACCACGCCCAAGAAAGATGGTAAGTTAAGATTCTGCCTGACAGCCATAAACTTTATTCTATTATTACGCAAGGATGCGTATAAGCTTGCCGTATGTTTCCAAATATTAGATAACCTTAAAAACGCTATATTTGAGCAGTATCGATTTGTTCTAAAGCACTTCAAATACCATTATGAAAAAGATCGTGACAAAACTGAGTTCTCGCGGTACGTATAGATTTGTCTCCATGCCTTTTGGATTAACCAATGCTCCTGCTACGCAACAAAGGCTGGTCGACCAGTTGTTTAATAACAGTCCCGAGTTCGAAAATTCTGTTTGTTTTCCTTGACGAAGGTTTATTCCCAATTTTAGTTCAATCGCTAGTCCACTTAACAAATTTACTTCTTCTGGTAAAAAAGCTGCCCCATTTTCTTGGTCTAAAGAGGCTGATGATTCCTTCAAAATATTAAAAGAATACCCAATATCCCCAATATAAGATTGGCCTGCCCAGATTGCGATAAGCCTTTTGAAGTTTAGACAGATGCGAGTGATTATGGTAAAGGAGCCCTGCTCACTCAAGCAGTTGATGGTGTGGAACTTCCTATAGCCTATATGAGCAAATCGCTATCTGCACAGGAGCGTAAATATAGTATTACTGAGCGAGAAGATTTGGCTGTTTTAGTAGCCGTAGAGCACTGGCGTTGCTATTTAGAGAATGGCCTTAAATTTACAGTATACACTGACCATTTCGCCTTAAAATGGTTTTTTAATTTAAGCAATCCTACTGGTCGTCTAGCCCGATGGGGAGTACGATTATCAGCATTTAATTTCGACATAAACATCGTCGCGGTGTTTACAATGTTATTTTAGATGCTCTTTCACGCGCATGTCCAGTATCTGCCATGGATTATAATCCTAATGCTACACAAACTACGGATCAGTGGTATCAAAAAATCTACACAGGTTGCCAGACTTCCCCTTCATCCTTCCCTAATTATTTTATTAAAAATGACAAACTGTATAGGCTTATAAAGAGTAAATGCCTCTTACAAAAAGAGTTTGAATGGAAAGAAGTATTACCTGCTGAACTACGTAATTCAACTATTAAAGAAAACCATTCAGAACTGGCCACTTAGGAGTCTTCAAGATCTACAAACGCCTGGCTCTCCGATATTAGTGGCCGGGTATGCACACCGATGTCGTGAAGCTTGTTTCAGCATGTGATACTTGCATAGCTCATAAACATCAAAATCATGTTCCCTTAGATGTTATGAGTCACCCTAATGTATGTTCAAGAACCTTTCAAATAATTAGTGCGGACCTTGTAGGACCTCTTCCACCGACGAGAAAAAAAAATTGCTACACATTTGGTTACATGTTGCTTTAGCAAATATAGCCTCTTATTTCCCATAAAGCGAGCCAAAGCTGAAATAGTAAGTAGAATTCCGGAAGAAAATGTATTTTTAGTACACGGAATTCCCTCCACCGTAATTCTAGACAACGGTAAACAATTCGTTAGTGCTACTCTGAAGAACACCCTTTCTAAATTTAAAGTAACTAACCTACATTATACGCCCAAATAATCACCACACGTAAACACAGTAGAACGTTATAATAAAACAATAATTACTGAAATATTCACATATGTATATTGAAAATGATCACAGAGTGTGGGATAAACTAATTCCTCAAATTAATTAAATGAAACTAATTTTTACGGATTCTATCGTGTTTAATTTAACTTTTTTATTCCCGACGTTTCGGATGCTTTACAGCATCCATGGTCACGGGGGTACTGAGGTGTTTGACGTCCCAATATCGTAGTTAGGCCAGCTACCTTCAGTTTTTGAATATTAATTTTTGGTCCGATCTACGGAGAATGAGCGTACAGTATCTTGAAGTCTTGCAGTGGTATGCTTGGGTTAGGGTTTAATTTTGTTAATTATAGGATCCCAAACAGATGGCAGAACCCATCCATCTTCTCTATTGAAATTAGGATGTTTTTTAATTTCAATAGCCTCGCGAATCATCCTTGGTAGGAATCAGTGTTCTTTTGCGAGGATTTGTGGTCTATCAAATCTAAGGTAATGGCGGGGTCGATCTTGAACATGTCCACAGACTGCAGACTTCCCGGAATGTCGGTGCTTCAAGTCAGCTATATGTTCTTTTATGCGGGTTTTTATAGATCTTTTTGTTTGTCTTGGTAAGAGACCACATTCACAATCCCGCTTGTACACTTCTGCATCTTGTAGAGGACACATGACACTTGACGGATGGTAAAATTGACTAATCTTCGGCGGCTTGAAGCATGATTTAGTAGTCGCTTCAAAATGTAGCCAACCTTGTCTGTGACTCCTGTGACATAGGTAGTACAGCAGGCACACGCTCGACTGTGGCCGGCTTCACTGGTAACTGTGACGTAGGCACGGGATCCGAAGCTTGTTGTCTTGCAATACTTGCTCGACGTGCTGAAGCTCGGTAGATGTTTTCTGTCACAGATCCCTCGTGCCTTCTGGAAACAAAGATTTTCCCATGGTAGCTAACTGTGATGGATGATGGTGCGGTTCACCATTTAAATATCGGTTGGTATGGTCTTTTCCCTATACACAGTGTGACCAATAGTGTTATCAGGATTTCGGAAAAATAAGCATACCACTGCAAGACTTCAAGATACTGTAAGCTCATTCTGCGTAGATCGTACCAAAAATTAAAATTAATATTCAAAAACTGAAGGTAGCTGGACTGACTATGACATCGAGACGTCAAACACCTCAATCCCCCCCCGCCCCCCGTGACCGTGGGTGCTGTACAGTACCCGAAACGTCGGGAATTAAAAACTTAAATTAAACGCGATGGAATCCGTAAAAATAAGTTTCATTTAATGTGTAGTCTTCGCATAAATATAAGAAATAATTTCCTCAAATTCAGTTCGCAATAAATACCGCAGTTAATGAAGTCACTGACTACATTCCCTCTTTTCTCGTGTATGGCAGAGAATTAATTTCTTGTGGTTCGCACTACGCCGATGCTGAGTCCGATGACATTATTTATCACCCTCGAGACTCTTATGCTGAGAATTTAGGTTGCCTGTCTAGTATCTTTGACAAAGTGCAAGCCCTTTTAGCACATTCCAAAAATTGTCATACTTACAATTTACGTCGTCAGCCTGCCGAATATAATGTAGGGGATATAGTATGGAAGAGGACATTTTATCAAAGTGATTAAGATAAAATACTTTAATAAAAAATTTGCTCCAAAATTCACTTAATCCAAAATTATCACTAAGAAATCGCCACTTGTGTATTAATTATCTGATATGACCGATAAATTCATAGAATATTGGCACATAAAAGACCTAAAACTTGTAAGTTACACGAAATAAATATTTTTCTACTAAAGAACCACGCTTTCAGAATACTAGCGTGAAATAGCAGCTTAATGGTAGAGCCATGCTGCAGCTGACGTGGTAGAACCATGCTGCGGCTATATTTATTGTATAGTTGCAGCGCGAATGGGTCGGCTCGACCGGGGTAGAACCACGCTCTTACAGAATACCAGCGTAAATAGCAGCTTTATGCTGCTGTGTTTCGTATAGTGAGTGAAGAGAAACGGAGATCTTTTTTACATCTTAGTCCTCACGGCAGACAACGTATCTGCATTTTGATTCGTAAACGAGGATAGATGTAGATATCGGCCACAGCAACCACTTACCATCGGGTGGACTGTGTGCTCGCTTTTTACCTTTATCCTATATATATATATATAAAATCTATGACGTTATTTGCGATACACATGAGATTAAATAGCATTTGGTGAAGTAAAGTAAAATTACAACCTATATATTATGTCTCACAGCTCCTCTCATTTGTAAGAGGATTTTTGGGCAAGGAAATTTCCGTGGATGCGTGTTGGCGGACTGTACATTTTCTTTTAATTTCTCAGACATGCAGGTTTCCTCACGATGTTTTCCTTTACAGCCAAGCACGTGGTTAATTAGCACTCAAATTTGAAATTATCTATTTCGTTGGTGCCAGCGGGTATCGAAACCGTGCTGCTCGCGTACTGTGCAATTTTCAGCAAGCGCTTAGCCCCTGAGCTACCACGGCTCTAATAGAATTTTACTTCATTTCATTTACACAATTTTGCTCATAGAATAAAAAGAAATTATTCTCTTACAAAGCCCAAAGGATCAGTAAGCTTAGTGTAAAAGGGCCGGCCATATAGCTCGAAAAACCATCAACCAATGGGGAAGAAAGGTTCTCGAGTGGCAGCCTCCTACCGGTAAGCTAAGTATAGGGCGGCCCCCACTAGATGGAGTGATGACCTGGCAAGACATGCAGGATGCCGGAAGTCTATGGATGCAGATGGCTCAGGATCATGTTTTATGGTATGCTGAGGTTAGGCCTATGGTCAGCAGTAGACTTGTGAAGTGTGGCTGTAATGATGATAATGATGATGACTATCTCACAAAATCTGGAAATAATTGCAGTTGCTTTTGCTTTTCCTAAACGTGTTTTGAAACACGTTATCACAACTATAGTTGAAAGATATCGGCAATTTTAATTTTATTTTATCATAACTGCAGCATTATGAAGCAACATTTTATAAATTTTAAAGGAACAGTAGTAAAATAAGCAACTTAATCTGTTCACTTGCAAGTCGTTAAAGTTTATGAGGCATATTCTCTTTCGCGCGGCTGATCACAAGTTTAAAAAGACGGGTAATTAAATTCACCACTTTTTTTAAAGAACAAGAATAAGCACACATTCCATCTGATGGTAAATGGAGTCTGAGACCGTCCATGGTGGACCGTCTCTCTATCTCTATCTTGGCAACCCCGAGGACTAAGATGGAATGACTAGTTTCCAGTAAAAAGGGTATCTGGTTCTCTAAACTCACCACACAAAACACAGCAGCATTAAGCTGCTATTTTACGCTGGTATTCTGTGAGAGCGTGGCCCTTTACCGGTCGAGCCGACCCAATCGTGCTACAACCATAATATAGCTGCATAAAGCATGGCTCTACCATGTTTAAATATACCCTGATGATACTTACTCGTACTTTACTGTTGGCTTATGTAAATTATAGTAACTTCGTTTCAAAAATAGTATTGATATTATGAATGCCAATATGTCGATTGCAGCAGATCGGATCGCGATTTGTAATTTTCTTATTTTTAGTCTTCAGAAGTGACAACGCAACTGCATTTTAATTCATCATCCAGGATAAAAATTTACTTAAACTCGGGTTGCAGCCGTAACCGAGTCTATTTCTCCTAATGATGTCCCATTTAGCGACGAACCACGTATCATATTATCAACAGTGCTGTGTCTTTCCTAGTGTAGCGGTGTTGGGAGTAGTGTTGTTAGGATTAGTGATTACGGGGATTATGCACGCAATTGAGGGAGGGCGGGAGATGCTCTACAAATTAAGTAAGACAATAATTTTTATTTTCCACGCGGGTCTTAGCTAAACAATTTTAAAATTTTAAACAACAAAACATTTTTAGTAAAAGACCATTTTTGGACTTTTACTAAAAATGTTTTGAATGCTGATAATTTTGCCAACGTCAGCTTTAGCCACGGTTAATAAGGGATTCGTGAGTAAGTCATCGTCCTTGTAGTGGCAGTATAAGAATATCACTACCCTATATCGCTGAGTGGGTATCAAGAGGTGACAGAAAGGAATAAGCCTGGAGATGAGCAGCAGAGTTTCTCTTATAATAACTAGAAAACCATAAAATGCGTTTACTAACCCCCCTACTGAGTGTAAGTAGGGCAACTATGGACAATATCCTCCTTATGAGACAATCTATGGGGAAGCCCATTGTAGCAAGCACACCGCCTGGCAGGGTTGCCATGTAATATTGGAAAGGTGGTGAACGAGAAGCGTATTGCTGTGTCTACGGCTTTAATTAGACTACTCTTTTTTCTAATTAGACTACTCTTTTTTCTAAACTTAACACCAATGTATACTGCTAGGGGGCTACACAGTAGTGGACTTTAGTAGGATGTAACGATATATGAATGAATATAAAGTTTACTGTTGATGTAACGAATTAAATGAATAAATAAACGTATCACTTATTTAAATCCCAACCAGTAGTCATTTTTGTTTTTAAAAAAAAAGTTATTCCCACACTTTATACTGTATCGTGAAGGCAGTTTATATACATTAATTGCATAAGGAAAACATCTGAACCCGGAACAATTATTGTAGGCCTTACAAATACTTGTTCCTTGCGGGATACGGATCCGCGGCCCTCAATGCATAAATTATTGCTAAGTCTCTCCCTGCAGAATAGTCTTTTATTTTGTTTAAATGTATGAATTATTCCTTGAACGTAAATCTTGTTATACTAATATAACTTTCTGATCCATTCCATCCGTCCCAATGCGGATTACTCTAAAGAGACTGGTAATTAATTCCATCGTTGGTTGCATCACGGCTATGACTTTGTTTCTATTATTTGCTAAAAGTATGAACGCCAACGCCTCTGGGGACGGCGCGACGGCTCAAACTTAGTTCATTATCTATTCTAATCACAAAGCAATGAAAAGCCATGCCTTATCTAAAAAATTGAATATGTTGGGATAAGATTGTTTCGTGCTACGTCTAATTTTAATACAATAATAACAATGTTTTCTAGTCCGAATTTCGGTCACGGTGACCAGTCTCAAAATTACAACGGAGACTAGCCATCGGCGCAGGGCGTGATTAAATTGCCCAAGTGTATGCGCAAGCATAGGTGCACTGTCTATTCCTACAACTCTCATGGTTCAATGAGACGGCAAGCTTAACACGACCGGAGAGGGATTAGGCCCAGGACCTACGAATTTACGTGCTTTCAGATGCACGGGTGTAAAAACACCGCCAACTTGCTTACTGCGGGTTGCTACTGAGAATTTCTTGACCGAAAAACCCGAACAGTGAATATGGCCCGATTCGAGAATCAAACCCAGGATCTCATAATCAGCATCTGCGTTTACAACCACTAGACCGTTGGTCTACCGAGGCAGTCACTAATAATGCTGCGGTAAATGTTGTTTTATATACTTTCATCTCTAGCCGAATCATTTATTTATTTATTTAAACTTTGTTGCACAAAAATGAACAAAGGTGAACTTAAAACCTTAAGGCGTTCTCTACCAGTCAACCTATAAGTAAGCAGGGAACACATATATTTTTCACCTTTCTGAGTGGACTAAGGAATATCACAATTTCAATGTTGTCTTAATACTAACAACTAAAATTTCATCCCCTTTTTTGATACCCTTAGGGTTGGATATTTTTAAAAACTATAAAACAGTAAAAAATAATCGTCTTATTCATCAAAAAAAATGAAAAATTATCAATCGTTTCACATTGACGGAATATCTCATGACATAATTAGAGAAAATCTACAGTGAATAAGGGCAAATAATCTGCCGTTCACCAATGTCGCTAGATGGGCTGACTTAAAGTTTTGTTACACAATGTCATTTAATTGAAGTTAGTTTTAAATAAAAGTTTATTTGTTTCTATAGTATTATATTTATACCCAAAACAATGGCTACAGTGGTTTGCTGTTCAATTGTTTGCACATTTTTATGTTTATGTTAAATTTTTTAATTTTAGGAACATCCGTAGGTTGGTTTATTAATATGTATTAAATATTTAATATATATTAATTAATTAAATTAATATAAAATATAACTAATATTTCAGAAAGAAACATAAATCTTTGCACTTTTTTAACAAATCAACTTCCGCCGTTATGAAACCTCTCAAATATTTCACCTGAACAAAAGTGGCGCTGCCCTGGTGGCAGAAAAGTCGTAGATGACCTCATTGAGGACCTCCTTTTTTGATTTCGGCTGGAAACTAAACCCAAGGTTAGCCGACTAATCTTAAGTTTATTATTTACACTAACATTGGCAGTAACAGAAATGCATAATGACTCCATGTCTTGACATTGAATTTATCATTGTCGTGTAGTCGCGGCATAAGAAGAGAAACAACTGCCCCATATTATACCGTAGGTGTCGTAAGATGCGCCAGAGGAAACTCAATTTAGACGTCTGTAAACATTATGACGATAATACTTCAATAATAATAAAAACTGCGGTTTAGACCGCCGGCCAAGCATGGCATCTACAGCAAAATATATCCTGGCTAAAAAAAAAATTGTTTTCCTATTAATTGTAACGCATATAAACAACCTGAGCTACTACGATCTACCCTAAAAAGCACAGTACTAGTAACGAGGAAATCCAATTTAGTCTTATGGGTGACAACACATCTGCATAATATTGATTCTTAATCGAGATGTAGGTGCCTATCTGCCAAAGTATCTCAACATTTACATGTTTTGCTTCACCACCGTGCAATTGGTAAATAACTAGTTAAAATTACATTTAACTAATTCATAATTCATAATTATTTATTTGCACAGAATGTAGGTAGATATTCATCATTATTCATCATTACAGTCCTTCACAAGTCCACTGCTGAACATAGGCCTCCCCACGGAATGCCACAAAGCACGGTCCCGAGCCACCTGCATCCATTGACTTCCTGCATGTCTTACCAGGTCGTCACTCCATCTAGTGGGGACGCCCTACACTCGCCTGCCGGTACGAGGCTGCCACTCGAGAACCTTTCTTTACCAACGGTTGTCGGTTCTTCGAGCTATATGGCCGGCGCATTGCCACTTCAGCTTACTAATCCTTTGGCTATGTTTGTTACTTGGTTCTACTGCGGATATCCTTATTTCTAAGTTTATCACGCAGAGAAACCCGATATAGCTCTCCATAGCTCTCGCTGAGCGACCTTGAGCTTCCTCATACGGCCAGCAGTGAAGGACCACGTCTTAGTTCCATATGTCATCACCGGCAACACGCACTGGTTGTACAATTTAGTTTGAGGTTTTGAGGTATGCCTGACGAGAAGATGGGTCGTAATCTCCCAAACGCTGCCCAGCTGAGTTGAATCCGTCGATTGACCTCTCGGTCGAAGTTGGACTTACTTAGTCGGACTATTTGTCCCAGGTAAACATATTCGTCAACAACTTCGAGTTTAGTGCTGCCAACAACTACCGGTATAGGTGTGACATGGACTTTAAACATGATTTTTGTTTTGTCCATGTTCATCTTGAGACTCCATCTGGGAGACACTATTGAGGTCATTGAGCATAGTGCTTAGGTCCTGCAGCGATTCTGCTATAAGGACAAATCATCGGCAAATCGAAGGTGAGTGAACCAGAAATAAGAAAATAAAATATTTCGAAAACATGTGAAGTTCGCAACACGCTAATTAATGCGTTAGCAAAGAAGACCCCAATAGCCAGCGCAGCGGACATCTTTGCCCTAAAAACCGTCTCAGAAATGAGAGGAGACCTGTGCCCAGCTGTGGGACGTATATAGGCTGTAACTTTAAGTACGTATCTTAATTTCGTATTTTCCAAAAAACAGTAACTATTGTAAGTGAAAATACAAGTACGAGGCACATTTACCGTGCCAGCTACCCGCCTAGCCGGCGCGGCGCCCACGCAGCCGCTACCTTGCGGTCTACAACTGTGACATAGTATTTGTTCTACATTGAAGTCTTTTGATCACTATAAATAAGAACACCTATTGAATGACTTTGATGACGGAAGCACCCAGCACGTCGCCTGCACAGGATATATTGGTTAAACGAGTGGACAGTCTTTTACTTTCTATCGCCATTTTTGACATTTCCTTATATTATGTTTTGTCATGTCACGGTAACTTAGGTTCAGGTTTCTTCAAAGCTTCACAGACATTTGATAAAAGACCTTTAGAAAATTGAGACACACCTCTCCACCCTAAGCTACCTCGTCTCATTAATATTAATAACATTCATATTCATATATAATGAATGTGTCTATTGTACTATATACTCTAAGTAAATACTATAGAACAATAATTATGCGAATGTTTTCGTATGCCGCAGTCATATAACTGTGACCTTGTTTATTCTTTTATTTCAACAGAGGCATAGCCGTACGTGCTTGTTATGTGTAACAGAAAACTGTGTACCCCATATTATTTAAGGTTAATTCAAAACATTGTACTAAGAAATTAAATGCTCTAATTACTATTCTCAGGAAATTTTTAATGACGTTGAAAAACCAACACGTAATGGAACGGAACACACTTAAAAAAATTCTTTTAATGACTCCGTGGCGCGGTCGCCAGTTTGAGTTGTGGCGGTAAGGGTCATGATTCCAATCCGCACAGAACAAGTATTTGTATGCCTACAAATAACTGTTTCGGGGCTGAAATGTCGTCTTGTGCAATTTATTTTGTAAACTGCCTCCACGATACAGGAGAAAATCCTAGTGTGGGGGTAACGTTTAAAAAAACATTTGGGAAAATTAATTCATGGGCGATGTATGACTAAATGATTGGTATAATTTTGCGACTGTGGTTCTCTGTTCTTTGTTTATTTTATTTTTAAATTTGCAAGATCACACTGATGTGATTTCACAATGTTCGTGAATCTCACTTCATCCATTTTCGTCATAATTATTATTTACGTAAACATAAAATTATAAATCTTTAAAAATCGTGATGAAACCCTACATGTTTTATACTTGGCAGAGCCATGCTATAGCTGTATGGTCATAACACAAATGGGTCGGCTTGACCGGGGAAACTCCACGCTCTCACAGAATACCAGCGTAAAATAGCAGCTGTGTTTCATATGGGTGAGGTATACAAAAAAATCCCATAAAATATACCAAACTTATCCTTCGCCAAATTCACAAACTTTATTAAACAAAGATTGTTTAAAAAGGTTTATAATAGTTAAATGATGATAACCTCTGGGAATGAGGTGATTGCTACAAAGATATTTCATTTTTTTTTGTGTAGTTAATTGTGTAACATAATATTATAATGATTGTACACTGTTCTTTTTTCAAAAAAAATATTTTCCACTGGGTTTCTCGCTGTTTCTTCTCAGGACAGAGGTAAGTTATGAGCCAGTGGTAAATAAAACATAAAAGTGCCTGTTAGTAAGTATAATTTATAATATAAAATAAAAGTATATGTTTTATTTCTAGAGACCCGGAGACCCTTTTTGCTGGAAATAACGCCTTCCATCTTAGTCCTCAGGGGAGACAATGCATCTGTATTTTGATTCATAGTATCCCGTTACCATCAGGTACATTGCGAGGTAGTTTGTTCTATAAATGTCTGAGGAAGAAAATATTACGACAACATGTGAAGTCTGCAAACACGCCCCGGAGCACCAAGGCGGACTTATTCTAATATAATTTCTTAGAATTGTGAGAAGTCGTATGTCCAGCAACATAACGTTTAAAGGCTGTAATTTTAACCATTTAAATTTTGCGTATGTTTGTGACGTATGATAATCCAACACCCTGTTTCGTTCAGTGGGTGTCCTAAGAGGCTATAATAGGAAATGTCAGAAAATTTAATTTGATGGATGATAGTAATAGCCAAATCGGAGACGGATAAAGTGCTAAACAATTAGAATAGGACAAAATAAATGACGTTTATTCAATATAAATTACAAGTAATTCATAATGAAAGTCATTTTTACATTTGCCACTAGTTCGAACAAAAACCTCCGTCCTGAAAAACCAACAAGAAACCCAGCGGGAATGTCAAAGTAAAATTATAAAATAAAACACAGGTTTTACAAACTACTTACAAAAGATGCAGCCTGGAAGCGACTACTTTAATCCCAGCGTGAATATTAAGTCAATCTTAAAAACGTTGTTTTAAACAACTTTGAAAATAAACTCACTTTATACATCTTTTCTTTCTATTTTGACAGGCAATATCTGGCTTCAATTACTGCCCGTAGAGGCTGTCCTCCACCTTCACCGACAGGTGGAGAACACTCTACTTCTGGCGTTAACTACATCAGAGTGCGTCACTCGCCTGCTAAAAGGAAGTAAAATAAAGAGAGAAAGAAAAAAGACAGAAAACTTTATATCACATCACAAAGAAATTCAGATAAGTGAGTGGGAGAGAAATCAGCATAATAAGTGGTATTATTTGGAAATAACATTACATTGTATATGCCAAAATAAACAGCAGAACATAAAAAAGAGGAGACTGCAATATGCCGGTCATCATTGACTGCAGATATGTGTTAGATACCCGCGTTTTGAGTATACTTGTTCTTTTAAACCTTGCGACATTTAATCAGAATTTTTCAAACAGAAAAAGATTTAAAACAAACATTGCTTGCTCACTACAAATTCTCCTGTACCATAAACTCGTTTCACGTACATAAATTGGATTTGCACAATCCAGGCACAGAAAAATAATTTGTTGCCCATACAAATACATCCTTCATGCGGAAATTGTTCAATTCAAATAATTTGAAGCGTGAATGCGGCTAAGCTACATAAAACAGCCTATTTCTATTCAATATATTTTTGTCGTAACGTACATACGATAACATATTGAATTAATCCGATTTGAAGATAAATAAATCTGACAGTTTCTTACATGGTAGAACCACGCTGCAGCTAAATTATGGTTGTAGCACGAATGGGTTGGCTAGACCAGGGTAGCGCTCTCACCGAGTACCGGCGTAAAATTGCAGCTTAATGCATCTGTGTTTAGTACAGTGAGTGAAAGAACCAGAGACCTTTTCACTGGAAATGAGGCATTCCATCTTAGTACTCAGGAGTGACAATGCATCTGTATTTTGATTCTTAATCGAGAATAAATGCAGATGTCTATGGGCCACAATATTCACTTACCGTCAGGTGGACTGTGTGCCCGTTTGTCACTATAAAAAAAAACGTCTATCATCGCATGACATGTATTTCAGGGTTCCTTCTATATTACAGGTATATGTAAGGTACCGCCTGACAGAGCATCGTTGTTTTTGTGGAGTCGTAAGCGCGACTCTTGATCATTTGGTTCCGGGTTTGAATTCTGGGATGGACCGAAAAAAATCAGCTATTGGTGTTTTCTGTCAAGAAATATTTAGTAGCAGCCCGCAGTCAAAGTTGGCGGTGTTCCTCCTGTACTCGGAAAGCAAAACTAGGTCTTGCGCCTAATCCTTTTCCTGTTGTGTTTGATTGCCGTCCCATCAGACTATGACCAGTAACAATAAAAGAGATTAATCAGGGTGGCGAACCCTGCTGCAGTACCAGATAAACTTGACTTAGCTTAATATAATTATATACATAAATATTAAGCTGAGTCAGTGCGTTTCACCATCATCGGCTATATCACCACTAATCATCAGCTGGGATACTGACTGGAGTATCCAAGCACTGCTTTATAATAATAATAAACTGGTGAAAAACCAAGAAATGTAATTTAAAAATATATCAATACACTCATAAAACATAACGAAGATATTTGTACTCGTTAAATGTATTTTCGCTGTGTGGTATGTTGAAAGTTTGATATTTAATTTATACTTTGCTCGATTCCCAACTGTATACAATATTTGGTGGTATATAGTAACTCATTAAATCTATTAAAGCGACCCAACGACGTGTGTAATAATATTGGAGTCGGTTCGCTTTAAGCCCGAAATGTGCGGTGGATTGTTTTTTGGTACCCAGCGGACTGTGCTACGGTATGTGAGGAAATGGAGTTAACGAGTTGTAATAAGTTTAATTTTAATAGGTTTTATTCCCGGTGAAGAAATGTGTACGATGCTATAACTGTATGTATGTATTCAGTACATTACTGAAGTTGTTGTCATAATGCTCATATTATATTATGACGATTGTGTAATTTCTTCTTCTTCTTCTTCTTTATTGCGGCTTTATTAGATGCAATCGCATCCCAGTTTGCTAATATTTTTAACACTAGTATCGAATCTGGTGTGTTCTCTGATTTGATGAACCACAGTAAAGTCACAACTTTATATAAATCTGGTTGAACATAAGTAATTTGTATCCCAGGAGGTGTGCAGCAATGTCGTCCTAATTACAACTAGAAAGTAAAAAATTGTGGTTGTTTTGTGACCTTTCCAAGGTTTTCAATTGTGTTCACCATGAGACATTAATCAGGATGTTATAAAAATATGGTATGTAGAACATAATATGTAGTTATTTTGAAATGAAATAACGCAAACACATAATTATGAATTTCTTGCTTATATTTTTAATAACTTTCAACAATTTGTCTGATAGACCGTTATCGTGGTTCTTTTGTTTAATTCTTATTATTTGTATTAATTAAATTTTTAAAACATATGTAACATAAAGATCGCCTGCAGTTTCTTTCGAAGTTTATTACTCTAGTAATTTTAACGCATAGATACAAATTTCATATAGACCGTTATCGTGGTTCTTTTGTTTAATTCTTATTATATTGTATTAATTAAAATTTTAAAATATATGTAACATAAAGATCGCCTGCAGTTTCTTTCGAAGTTTAATACTCCAGTAATTTTAACCCATAGATACAAATGTCATATAGACCGTTATCGTGGTTTTTTTGTTTAATTGTTATTATATTGTATTAATTAAATTTTTAAAACATATGTAACATAAAGATCGCCTGCAGTTTCTTTCCAAGTTTATTACTCCAGTAATTTTGACCCATAGATACAAATATTTATCCTCGATTAAGAATCAAAATGCCGAGGATGATGTTGGAATACCTGGTTATCAGTAAAAATGATCTCCGGTTCTTGCCACTCACCTTATGAAACACAGCAACAATATACCTTTCAGAACGACAATTTTTTTTGTGTTCAATGTAGTTGTAGACTTCTTTGTGATCCCTGAGGTCTTAAGTAACTAGGAAAAATAATTAAAAACTTCCCCTCCTTGCGTACCTAGACCGCTTGCTTACCTCCACAGTTTCGGCTTATTCGCTCCTCAGCCTCAGCCTCAGCCGCTACGGCTAACACAGATGCCTGCAATTTGCTACAGCGGGCGGGGGCTGCTCTCCCTTCACGCCTACGGCTTTACAAAAAACACTCTAATGGTAGGGTAGACAAGACAACGTGGAGTTGGGACGTTCTGATTCGGATTTAGTACAGATTCGACTTATCTTATCTGTAATATATAACTGATAAGGAGTAAAAAATGCCGTTCATACAAGGTAATAGTGGCCCTGGACCCGATAATTCTCAGAATATTACCGGCCTCTACATCCGACCTCAATAATTTTTCAGCACTTAATTCCTTGTTATTAATATTTATCGTATATCTATTATCGTCACTGCGTTGCTAGCGGTACGTTTTGCCAGCAACGCAAATTTCAACAGTTGGTTGCGGTGAAAATTTTAGAGAATCTAATTTTTAAAATTGGAAACTAATTAGTACTTAAAAGGCTCTTATTTTCGCTTTTCCTAAATACAATCTTCCTGATAAAAATTCATTAAAAAAACTAATAAAAAAACTGCGATTGCCAACTCACCAGCCAGGTGTGTCAACTATAGCAAAATCTTCCCTATGAGGCTATCAATGGACGAGGCCTCTGTTCAACAATGGACTTTTATAGGCCGTAATGAATGATCTGGTATTGAAATGTAATACTCGTACATATAGATACGATTTAGTGTAGATTAAGGGTGGTATTACCCACTACTACTGTCGCCTATGTTCCCTGACGGTAAGTTCACTTATCATAGCCCTGTCCCCGACTAAGAATCAAAATGCAGTTTCATTCTCACCCTAGGATTAAGATAGAACTTCTCGTTATTAGTAAAACGATCTACTCTAGTTGGATTAAATATTTTATATTAAATATTACGTTTCATGTTTAACTGTTGTAAATAAGTAACATTTATTCATAAAGTGAATAATTTAGAGAACGTATTAAAAAGTTGCAAAATCCAATTTCCTTATGGCAACATTTATAGCCAAAAAATTATAATGTTGATTCATATTCTCTATTTATTTGTTACATATTGAAAAATGAGCGTTAAGTTGTCTCTGTAAAATTGAGTTAAAATAAAACCAAATTCAAATCCAACATACTTATTTTGATATATTTTAATAGAACGTTTTAAAATAATTTTGAACAAACAAATAAGCATTTAATAACAAATTAATATAAAACAGTTCTCATATGACTTTATGACAAGTTTTTAGTTAATTAAAAATCCTTTTTAATTTAACAATGGTTTATCTAATGAAGATAAATGCACCTTTGTGCTCAGAAATAATATTTTTCTCTTAGACGTACGTTATAAATATTAATTATATTACTCTTAAATACAATAATAAAAATAAGTAAAATAAAGTAACTAATGCATACCGTGCGGTAGAGGTGTGCTTAGTGACTTAGTCGTAGATAATATACTATAGGGCATAGATGAGCCACTCTGACAAATTATTAGGTGACGAAACGAAGGAAGTTTCTTCTGCGCTTTTATAGATGGCGTTGGGATTATAAATTACTGAAAATTACACTAAAGGGCGCTATCAACTAGGTTTAGTATTATTTCGTACATATTTCAATAATATTAAAAGGAAATGTATTTAATTACTAATTAATTTGTTTTAAATAACTCTTCATTTAGTTTGTTATAGATGACCAGAGTATGAATTGCTTCGTTTGTTCTCAAGAATATTTTATATATATACCGCTAATTATTTTGTATATATACTACTGTATTTAAAAACTTCGCTAGCATGCTTTAGGCTTCGGTATAAATAATAAATACCAACAGTGGCGCCATCTTTTTAATAAAATGTAAAAATATTGGGGAAAATAGTACTTTTAATGACTATGAGATGGCGCTAGTATCAACGTAAAAGCAAGCTACTTTCATACCCCTGGACTTAGTTTTCATCCAGCGGTTGTCGTAAAAGACGTCAATGGGACATGCTAAAACAATGTTTATGAATAAATTTAACATGCCGTGGGTGTCGTAAGAGGCGGCAGCGGGAAACTAAACCACGAGATAGGCAGCAGCATCTTCTTAATAACAGCTTAATATAAATAAAAATACTGCGGTGGCTAACCCGCTTGCCAAGCGTGGCAACTACGGCAAAAATGTCTCATATGAGGTAATCTATGGGGAAGGCCCATGTTTAGTAGTGGACTATTGATAGGCTGTAATGTTAATGTTATGGATGGTTACTATTGGGAATTTTTTCAATTAAATAATGTTTTAATCGGTTAAATTTGTGCTCCATTTAACTTCATAATAAATTCCAACATAACATATTAATGTTGTTATACAAATATTAATCCATTGAAAGCGTTCATCCCTAACATTAATGTGATATGTATCGGAATTCCTAATATGTGTTAGTTCATTTTGATTGACGTGTGGTTTCTTTACATTAAAACAGACCTAGATTAATTTGCTATGATTGATAGGACAAAAGAATATTAGGGATTCTCTACCAGTCAACCCATGGAGTAGTGAGAATTCAACGTAGGTGGAGCAATATAGAGTAAGAAAATAAAATTGATATTTGAAAACAGGTACACAAATATTATATATACATGTAGTATAGATTATATAATATATATATGTTTTTTTTTTAAATCTTTGTGTTTCGCGATATATTCGTCAATTGACTTATGCCGGACGGTAACATGGCGTCTCAGCGCCCTCAATTGTCGACGGCGAGCGTGGCGGCATCTGCTGGTGGATGGCGGCGGCATTGTTCGATGAGCCTCCTTCCAGATCGACGTTCCACGTCTTGGCTTCCATTCCTTGCGAGCGAATGATCGGCATCTTGATTCAGTGAATCCAGCGGCTTCTATACGGCAGCGACTACGGCCGGATCCGCCGGATAAATCGCACGAACTGTAGAATACAAATGGCAAGGCAGTGGCCAGCGGTTCGACTGCTCAACTGTTCGGCGGAAATTTTCTGACTATTGGTTATCGACCACGATTGTTGAATATGGTTGTTCAACTACGGTTGTTTTATATCGGTTGTTCACTATCGGTTGGTCACTATATTTTTTAGATGATTTCTTCAGTTGACTATTTCTTTAAATTGTTCGGTAGTAACTTACTACTACTAGTGCTGTCTGCTTTTATTATCACTGTTTATCTAACTGCTATTATCAGCCACTATGTTGTGCAACTAGCTATTACTATCACTTGTGTAGCTGCTATTATCAGCTACTATGTTGCTAGCTACTATTCACTATGTTCTATATTCAGCTACTTCTTGGTTCTGCTACTAGTCACTTCAGCTACTACAATGTTACTGGGCCCCGAGGCTATAAGGTAGACTCGAGCGTTACTTTAAAGTGAGCCGCTTGCCATTGTCGGTTTTGCCTCTTTATTGTATAACATTTTCACTATACAATTGTCTTAAATCATATTTTTTTCTATACACGATTAATTCATACGCTAATTTACTATACATTGTTAAATTGGTAATTCAGTTGTCTATTACTACACCGTAAAGGTTTTTTAATATTTTAACAATGTAAAAAGTTATTAACCAAAATATCCCAAATTTTCACAATATTTGGGTACATTAATTATTTACTCGTAATTTTACTATAAGTAGGAAATAAGTTTCATCACGCTAAATATTCTTTTATTTCCTTAATCTATAAACCTTAATCTAATTAAATACAATGTTTACAATTCTTCTAGAGTATAAAAATTATTTCCATCATTTTCGGGATTAATCATTACGCAGTTAATTAATAATGCCTAGAATTTTCTATAACGTGTCTCGCTCTGATTGGTCGACTTTTTGTTTGTACAAATAAGAGTTATTTTCTTAACTATTACTAAACGATGCTCTATATAATACTAAGGTTGTAAACATGTTGTAAAATTGCACTTTTAATATTGTTTTTTTAATCACTATGTTCTTAAACACTTTTTGCCGCCGCGAACATGAATTCTTAATTAAAAATGTTATACTTTAGAGATGGTCCCATATAAATTTGTAGACGAAATTCTTTCTTTTTATCTTGTTTTTTTTTATTTCATTTTTTTGTGTTTAAAAAAACGTTAGCCTCACACTAGCATTTTCTCCTGTATCGTGGAGGCAGTTTACAAACATAAATTGCACAAGGACAAAAATCCAGACCCGGAACAATTATTTGCAGGCCATACAAATACCTGTTCCGTGCGGGATTCGAACCCGCGGCCCCCAGCGCAGCAACTCATTGCTAAGCCACTGCGCCACGGAGCCGTCAATTCTACCCTAAAGATGAGAAAATAGGGGAATAAGTTTTAATAACTATTTAGACAACATTATCGTTGTTACCTTGAGCTTGTTATAGTCCTTAGTCACTTAAAATTAACTTTTAATGCGTCGGCGCGATGAGAAAAGAACCACGCCAGCAGATAACTAGCGTTGAAAAGCAACATAATGCTGTTGTTTCGTAAGGTGAACAACGAGAACCAGAGACCGTTTTTACTGGCAACGAGGCATTCAATCAAAATCCTCAGGAGTCAGAAGTAACAACACATCTACAATTTTTCTTATACGATGATAGATGAAGGCGTTGATGGGCTAAAACATCCACTTACTCATTGCTTTCATATTTGGCCGTGGAAGGAAAAGGGGAAATTTCTACCGGGCAAGGTATTCAGCCCGAAGTGCGGCCAACGCTCCGAGTGGTAGTTTGGAGCTATTCTAAATATACTGCTTTACATGGGAACTTTGATAGCGCGATTTAAGCTTCGATGTGTTTCGCTTGTGGCGCGATGACAGCGCCACCACATCACCCCCCTGCTCAGACCGTAGGTTGATAGTGCAGTCTGATTGCCGGTGTGTTCTTAATGCCGGTGGAGAATGCATGCTGTGTGCGTAAGGGCAAGTGACGCCGGTGCGAACGATATGACGGTGTGTAATGCATGCCATACAGCCGTATTACGCACTTGCAAGTGATGCCGGTGACAACGATGGACCGGATCAAGTGCCAGAAGTCTGCCTTATAAATTTGCGGTAAGTTGAGATTAAGACAAGTTGGACTGGCTTGCAGGAGCTAAAGACTGCAGAAGACGATTCTCAGGAGTGAATGGTAGGGGTTCTTGAAGATAATGACGAAAGCTTGAAGTTGTAGTATCCGAAGGTTGTTGGTTGCGTGTTCACATCACGTCTGGGTCACCAGTTTGTTCGTGGAAGGAAAAGGGAAGATCACCCGCCGGGCAAGGTATTCAGCACGGTGAGTGGCCAAAGCTCCGAGTGGTAGTTCGGAGCTATTCTATATATACTGCTTTATTTAGAAATTTGATAGTGCCATTTAGGCTTCGAAGTGTTTCGCTTGTAGCGCAACGACAACGCCGCCACATCATCTTACTTTCATAAAAAGCTCATTTATCCAGCACTTAGACAAACAAAGAAAGAAAGATGAAGCATATCATACGTTTCAAGTGACACCAAAACCAAGCCTAAACCATGCTCAGGTTATTGTAAGAGCACGCACTCACGTACACATACATATGCATCTACAATCATTTGCAACCAACAGCATGGTTTAAACTTTTACAGGCTGACATATATGAGTGATAATATTTTAAGCGAAAATAAAATAAAAACGATTTTTTAAGGTTGATAGAACTTGTTTAACTTTAACATAACAATATAATTTACAAGAAATTCAATACTTGCGTAACTCTTAACAAATTCTCGGCTCCATTCAGCATAACTTGTTTTGTTGAAAACTTAATTAGGTAAACATGATATTGGAACAAAATAACAACAAAGCTTTATCGTTGGTGAATAAAAATAATCAGAAGAATTATTGTTGTAATTTTTTACTTATTATAAGACAGTGCCTGACCACAATCCTACGTGGTTTTAAGTGGTAATGAAGCCTTAAATAGTAAATCGCATTATCTTAACGTAACAAAAGCCTAATCACTCTTGTTTTGATGACGCCCTAGATAGTAGAACAGGGCGACACTAGTTAGAGTGACAACCTAATGAGGTGTCAGGAAACGGATGTTTGCATCATGCTTGATGAATCTGTGGAGGAGGCCTTTATACAGCAGTGAACTTATGAAGTGGGAATTTAGCAAATTGAAGGATTTACAAGCAACCTCTCCTACCCTACCAACAAATTATTTACACAGGAGCTTAACTTACTTAAGGTATTCAGAAATAATATCTCCTTAAACTAAACTCTAATGCCGCGTCCGCACGCTTGACACTGGCCATAAACTCTAAATCTCTACTAACGTTTGGCTTGATTTTGGGTATCAAACGTCGCCATCCACACAATTGCGAGAACGTTAGTTTGTTTTGAAGAGGCAAGCATAATGGACATCGAGGTTGTTGAGTCGGCCATAATGTAATTACGTTATGGCCGACTCAAAATAACTTAAGCCAAATTAATCAATTTGGCTTAAGTTATTTTTATTATAAATAATAAGAAATAAGAAAACAAGTGAAAGAAAACGAAAAATACAGCAAAGTAGATGGTGGATGTAAAAAATATCTTAAAAATCGTATCAAGTAATAATGAAATTATTTTATTATAGGTACCTACTTATTTCCGTCACCAGCGCACAAACGAGATTGAGTGCGCACAAACGTGTGAACGTGTCGCTTGCGGCAAATTCCCTTTGACTTATGACAAAAAACTAACACCGATCGGATTGGCTACAAGCGCTCGCAAACCTACGCTAACCAAGTCAAACACTCTATTCACACGTTTGAATTTGTGACAGCTTGTTAAGCTTTGCTAAACGTGCGGACGCGGCATAAGATGTGAAATATTCCCGCAAAATTAAAAACCAAAAGACGAGAAGTGACGCAATTATTTCTTTGAAAAAAAAAGAAAACTCTTGGATTGTAGAATAATATGTTAGTTGCCACTGAAGATATCTATGAGGCTGTATTGTTTTATTTTTTCAATCTGAAATACACAAATAAGAGATATGGAGGGCGGACTTAACGTCTTATAGCATTCTCTGGATACATTGAGAAACTGTGGCAGGTGTAAATAATCACTTCATAAATGTAATAATTAAGTAATAAAGATATAAGGTACAACAAAATGCAAATAAATAGAATAAATAGAATATAGTTAGTAAAATATACATACTTAATATCTACTTTATGATAAAGAAAATAATAAATATATAACTAGGTACTTATAAACAAAATCTTTAAATAAATAAATAATATAATAAAAAAATAATACGGGACGCCTTTTAAAATAAAATTTATATAAAATATCATTTATGTATTGAATTAAACTACTTTTACGGATTATATCGCGTTTAATTAACTGTTAATTAAACGCGATATAATCCGTAAAAGTAGTTTAATTCAATGTGTAGTGTTCGCGTAAATATAAGAAATCATCATTTATGTAGTGAAAGAGAAAGAAAAAAAAGTCGGATATCAGTTGGTATTATTCTTAGGACCGAATTCTCAAACTAGGCTCTTAAATATATAAAAACTTATATATATATATATATATATATAGTGGTAGATTCTTTTGCTTAATTAGTATGCGGTAAACATTGCTCCTTAAGAGCCGTGGTAGCTCATGGGCTATAGGCTCTAGGTGCTAGGACTTCTTTTCTGTCGAGGTGATCGTCTGGGTAGGTTTATAGAATAAGGGTGACAAATGAGCACATAGTCCACCGAAACACCGACATCTATCCTCGATCAATCGATGCGTTGTTACTACTCAGGACTGAGATGGAATACGTTATTACCAGTAAAAATAGTATCTGGTTTTCTACACTGAAACAAAACACAGCAACATTAAACTGCTATTATACGCTGGTATTTATTGTGATGTTACACAACTATAAAAATAAATAATAAAGCATTTTATCATATTCTGAATGAATATGTCAATATCTGTCATCGACATGTACTTGTAAGGGTCTTCGTTTCATACTCGAGAGTAATGGAATTTTCGAGGAGCACTTCAGGCAAAAGAAGCGAAGTTTTCTAGTTTGAGCGGGCCTAAGTGTTTAAGGCAAGGAATACTTTTGTATTTCGTTTCTTTTGATATTCCGCAAAGCTCTTTAAGATACACATTTTCCTCTTTTATATTGATTTCTTATATTTGCGCGAACACTACACATTTAAATAAAACTAGTTTTACGGATTTTGTCGCGTATGTTAACTTATTTTATATTCCCGACGTTTCGAGTACTTTACAGCACCCATGGTCACGGGGAGAACTGAGGTATTTGACGTCCTAATGTCATAATGTAATAGTTAACCACGGTTACCTCCAGATTAAAATTTTTAATTTTTGTTTCGATCTACGCAGTATGAACTTACAGTATCTTGAAGTCTTGCAGTTGTATGCTTGGGTTGGGATTTAATTTTATTAATTATAGCATCCCAAGCAGATGGTAGCACCCAGCCATCTTCTCTATTGAAATTAGGATGTTTTTTGATTTCAATAGCCTCGGGAATCATCCTTGTGGTCTATCAAATCTAATGTAGTGACGGGGGCGATCCTGAACATGTTCACAGACTGCAGACTTCCCGGAGCGTCGATTCTTTACATCAGCTATGGCATGTTAGTTTTCTCCAGCCTTCTAGTTACAATCGAGATGCAGTCCTCAACAGGTAAGTATTTGACAGAGAACAGAGACTACACATCAAAACTGACCATAGTTTCATTGTCTGCCAGATGTAGGTCTTTAATCTTGCTGACAAAATGGTAGGAATCCTTGCTCTTGTATGTCCCCTGATCAGTGTGAGTATTTTCGCTAAGTGTTGAGCCAATCTGTAAATTGGTAAATCGATTTGGCTAACTATGGGACGTAGTGGAGCATTGGGCTTGTGTATTTTTGGTAACCCATACAACTTCGGTGGTTTGGCACACGTAGGTATTATCGATTTTACGTCCAGATTTAATTTTTCGGAGTGTTTTTTTATGAAACAGAAACAGAAACTTTTTTATTCAATATAGATTATAAATAATACTTATTGAAAGTCATTCTTTTGTCTAATTACCACTGGTTCGAAAAAAAAACCTGTGTCCTGGGAAGAACCAGCAAGAAACCCAGCGGGATTTTTTTAAATAACAGCTTACACAATTAACCACACAAAACAAATTAGAAACAGCCTGGCAGCGAACACCTCATTCCCAGGGGTTATTATCATCCATAAATTCCTTAACATTATAATAACCCTTTTTACCCTTAACCCTTAACATTATAATAACCCTTTTTGAGATCACTAGTTGTTTTAAGTGTGTTATTTGTTGGGTCGTTTTTAAACTTTTTATACTTGGGTATAAAAAGGATAAAAAGTACCCAACAAGTTATATATTATACAGATAGATATTTAAACGGTAACTCTCATCACCACCCTTCACAGTTAGCTACCGTGGGTAAATCTTTGTTTCAGAGAGCACGAGGGATCTGTGACAGTAAACACCTGGCCGCCGAGCTCCAACACGTCAAGCAAGTTTTGCACGACAATAAGCTTCGGGTCCCGCGCCTACGTCATAGTGAACGAGTGAAGCCGGCCACAGTCGAGCGAGTGCCAGCTGTACTGCCATATGTCAGAGGTGTCACTGACAAGATTGGCTACATCCTGAAGCGTGCTTCCATTAAAACATACTTCAAGCCGCCGAAGAAGATTAGTCAGTTTTTACCATCAGTCAAGTGTAATGTCCCTCTGCAAGATGCGGGAGTGTACAAACGAGATTGTGAATGTGGTCTGTCTTATATAGGACAAACTAAAAGATCAATAAAAACACGCGTTAAAGAACACATAGTTGATGTGAAGAATTGACGCTCCGGGAAGTCTGCAGTCTGAGAACATGTACAGGATCGCCCCCGTCACAACATTAGATTTGATAGACCACAAATCCTCGCTAAAGAACACCGATGCCTTCCAAGGATGATTCGCGAGGCTATTGAAATCAAAAAACATCCTAATTTCAATAGTGAAGATGGCTGGGTGCTACCATCTGCTTGGGATCCTACAATTAATAAAATTAAATCCAAACCCAAGCATACAACTGCAAGACTTCAAGATACTGTAAGTTCATACTGCTGTAGCAGCCAGGCTAATCAACCCAAAACGGTAAGTGACGAACCAAAGTCGGGGTTTATCTCTCCAAAACGGTGGTATTCTCAACGATAGAGATATACCGGCGATTTCTTGTTGCTTGGCCGGGTTTGATGTATATGCGTCGGATTTCTTCGCTTATCGCTCCATAATGACGTCTTGATTACACTGATTTTATATATACTGAAGTCCTCCTTGATATTTTTCCTACTATTCTTGCAGGGATCTTCCTTATCGGTGTTCGTAACGGGGTCACCAATGTAATAGTGGTGAATGGTGTCCACTATTAACAGACTCGAGTGGTCTAGGAGCGGAGGAATGAAACTATAGAATAGAATAGAATAGAATAGAATAATTTTTTATTCAATATAGATTACATGTGTAATTCTTATTGAAAGTCATTTTTTACTTTACCACTGGTTCGAAAAAAAACCTCTGTCCTGGGAAGAACCAGCAAGAAACCCAGCGGGCTTTTTTAAAAAGTAAATTTTACATTAATGGTTGTACAAACTATTTAAGTACAAAATTTATTTTAGAAACTGCTTGGTAGCGATCACCTCATTCCCAGGGGTTATTATCAATCATATATTCATTTGTACTATAATAACCCTTTTTATACAGTTTCAGCTTAATAAAACATTTAAACTTGGTAATCGAGAGCCTGTACACTTTCCGGGACCTTGTTGTAATAGCGTATACATTGCCCCAAGAATGAATTACTGACTCTGTGGAGTCGAGAAACTGGTATCACTAGCTTGTGTTTGTTCCTAGTGTTTACAGAATGTATATCACTTTTTTACTAAAACTACCTTTGTTTTTGTGAACATACATTAAATTTTCGTAAATATACTGAGAGGCCAAAGTTAATATATTTATTTCTTTAAATTTATCTCTAAGAGACTCTCTCGGTTTTAGGTTGTAAATAGCTCTAATGGCCTCTTCTGTAAAACAAAAATAGTTTCTGAATCAGTTGCATTTCCCCATAGCAAAATCCCATAAGACATTATGCTATGGAAATAACTGAAATAAACTAGTCTAGCTGTCTCGACACTAGTGAGACCTCTAATCTTTTTACAGCATAGGCTGCAGAACTTAGTCTGCTTGCTAGTTTGGATATATGGGGCCCACTGAAGCTTTGCGTCGAGAGTGATGCCAAGAAAACAGTGGATTCAACAGGGCTCAGTTCTTCCCATTTAAAAACACATTGGTACCCAGATTTTTAACATTCGTTGTTGTAAATTTAATACATTTAGTTTTATTTCCGTTTAAATGTAGATTATTAACGTTAAACCAATGCACTAATTTTGATATAGCATTATTCACTTCGTCACATTTAAATGATTGACGTTTAAGTTTAAAAATCAAGGAAGTATCATCAGCAAATAATACTATATCATGATTATCCCTACAAGGAAGGTAAGTCATTAATATATACCAGAAATAGGAATGGGCCGAGAATCGAGCCCTGAGGACACCCATTAGTACAGGTGACCCGGAAGAACTTTTACCATTGATAACAATTTTCTGCATTCTATTACTTAAATATGAAATAATAAGTTTAAGCGCTGTGTTCTTGACACCATAGTACTGTAGCTTCTGATTAATGTCTCATGGTGAACACAGTCGAAGGCCTTGAAAGGTCACAAAATATACCCAAAGCATCCTCCGAATTCTCCCATGCACAAAAATATGTTTAATAAGCTCAACTCCAGCGTCAGTTGTCGAGCGACCCTTGTAAAACCGAATTGATTTTTATGTAGCAATTTATTAATATTAAAGAAACTTAAGATCTGATCTAAAATTATTTTTCAAAATTTTACTAAATGTTGGTAGTACAGAAATCGGTCTAAAATTGGCGGGTCTAATGTACTACCAGATTTAAATAAAGGTACGACTTTACTATGTTTCATTAAATCAGAAACACACCAGATTCGACGCTTGTATTAAATATAGTGGCTAGATAAGGTGCTATTATATCTATTATAGATAAAATAACTTTAACGGAAATCCCCATAAGTCTGCCGTTTTCTTAACATCAATTGTTTTAAAATATTTAACGATATCTTGGCAATACTCTATGGAATTTAAAAGTATTTGAACAAGCCTTTACATTTTGTTTAAGCAATAATTCGGCGACAGTAGGAGAAGAATTTAATGATTTTGTTGTCAAAAGGAACATCAGTAAAATGTTTCTCAAAAGCCATAGCAACTTCTTGATCAGATCGAGTTAAACTGTTGTTAATATTCAATTGAAAATCCGAGTTGCGCGGTTTGACCTTGCCCGTTTCACTATTTATTATTCTCCAGGTCATTTTAATTTTGTTGGATGCAGTTTAATTTTGTTACTTAAATGTAAAGCCTTAGCTGTAGCACACTTTTAAATATTTTAGAATATGTTTTGACATAATCTCTAAATATAACACTAGTATTATATGATCTTTCATTATAAAGCTCATATAACTTTCGCCTACTTTTATAAATTCCTACTGTCGCCCATTCATTAAATGATTTGCGACTGTTAAAAGAAAGTTTAAGTAAATATTCTACTAAATTCACAAGTTATAATTTTAAATAACATACCATACAAATAATTAGCACTATTTTTAAATGAAAGCGATGGAAGTCTTTTTATTATAATACTTCTAAACCTCTCCAAGCGATGGTCATTTATTGGAACAAACACAACTTTCTTATTTTTCTGTTTTTGTGTATGTAAGGTAATGATACCAACTGTACACAGAGATATGAACTTAAATTTTGAATAATTGATTTATGTAAGGGCTTAACATCTGTAAAAATGTTATCTATACAGGTCGCACTAGGCCCAGTAATACGTGTTGGTTCGAAGAATAAATTAACAAGATTATACGATTTAAACAATGAGCTAAACTTAATACTAATGGAAGAAGTTTCAAGGAGATTGATGTTAAAGTCTCCACATATTACAACAGACTTGTTCTGTTTACTAAGTTTGAGCAAAACTTGTACCACAATACTTTGAAAATAGTCATAAGTAGCACATGGGGGTCTATAAACACTTACAATAATGAGGTGCTCGAGCTCGACACAAGCCATTTCTACAGTTCGCTCAACAGAGAGGCTCACAATATCCTTACGTTCTTTATATAATAATGATTTATCTGCTAATATTAAGGAGCCACCACGTAAACTTTTTTCTCTATTGAAGGAACTGACCACCTGGTGATTTCTGAAATTAAACATGAAATTATAATCTTTTAGCCAATGTTCAGTAATACAAAGGATATGTATATTGTTACTATTTAAAACAATTCAACTTCCAATTCTTTTGCCCATCATGCCTTGTATATTTTGATGCACCAGGTGTAAACAATTTTTATTACTTATTTGTGGGCTGCATTCAAAATCAATTAAACTCTTATTATTGCTAGAGATTGCCTCTATTGTCGCATTTACTAATTTAAATTAGTTGGAACTGATTCCAAATTAAATGTCAAATGATTATCATGCTCAATAAAGCAGTCTTGGTAGCCAAAAACTTGGCTGAGTTAAAAGTAAATAATAAGATAGCACATTTGCTACCAGTCTTAAATTATATTTGGATAGGTAATACCTATCTTTTGTCCAAAACTTTTTATTAAATTATTTGTGTCAATTAAATGAAATTTGTCATTAATATCACAATTATATGTCAAATTTAAATTATTGTTACATATTAAATTATTCATTTGTATATTTAAATTATGTCTTAGATTATTTTCCTGTGGCAATCCCTGTATGTAAGGCAGTGTGAACAAGACAATTTTGTGTACATTTAAGTTATTAAGTTGTTCAATATATCTTAATAACTGTTTGTTGTTTACACTGCCTCTTCTACCAACAAAAATTATTATTGTACTATTTGGGCAAAATTTAGTAACTATAATTTTATTTAGGATGTCACTAAAAGATGCTCCAGGCATGCAGCAATTTGTAATTTTTTGTCCCTTTAAAGAGTTATTTAAAGTTATGCCTAGATTTTTTCCCATGTCATCGCTATACACAATTATATTATTATTGTTAATATTTGAGTAATTTTTTATTTCAAGGTCCTCTGCTATGGCACTGTCATAGAGTTTTGGTGGTGGTATAATATTATCAGCACACACCGACTCCGAAGAAGCTGGTATTGAATGTTGACACTCACATTGATGTTTAACTAAGGAGTCAAAACTCCTCATTATATTTACATGTCTTTACCAGATTATCCATAGCCAGTATGTGTTCTTTTATTTCGTTTTGGGCTGATTTATATTTATTGGACACAGTTTGAAGGGAGTTAGTAAGTGATAATATTTCTGATTTAAGGCACTCTACGTCAGTCTCATAACATTTTTTTATGTTATCCACCTCAATTGAATACAACTTAAGTTCATATATCAATGCTTGCTTTTCTTTACATAAATTAACATAATTTTTGGTATTAATCTTATTTTTTATTAATTTTTGTACTTTCCTTATGTATTTATTAACTTTATATACTTTCAATTTGGTTTTGCTGCATTAATCCTTACTGTGTTTCCTGAAGTGGAAGAGTCGTCACCAGTCAAATCTATTGTTGCAGGTTGCTGTAAATTCTTGAAGTATTACATTGCACAAGCTCAGAGAACAGGCTTTGAGTCTGGGAGGCGTTAAGGTTATCTATATGTTTTAAATTGTGTTATTTGCTCATTAGCCTCATTCAACTGTAACTTCAATGCAGCAATAAACGTGAGAGCTTCCTCATATTCCTTGCTGCATTGGTCAAACTCATTAACCGTTCCTGTAGCTGATCTCTTTCTTTATAACACTTGTGTATTCTGTATGTAAACTGTATGTTCTGTATTTTTCTTGATATGCTTTACTATGTGCAGGCGAATGAAGGTGTTTATTTTAGTGAACCCTGCCTATATTTATATTCCCGGCTACATCCTTAGATACCCAATAGTAATATTTTTTATTTATTTAGCCAATTAGAATTTCTACATTTTGACCAATGAAATTAATCAATTACAATATTATATACAACTATTATATGTCGCGCTCCATTTGCCGGCGTAAGACTCGTGGATCGCTTCTCGTAGCTGCGTTGCTCGACGGGGCTATATAAGCGATGCAGTCCGACGCGCGCGCGTAATCGGCGAGCGGCGGCGGCGTGGGACACATCTCCGGAACAGCAAGAAGAAGCGAAGCTGAATTAAAAACAGTATATATACAATAGCTCCGAACTACCACTCGGAGCGTTGGCGGCTCCCCGGGCAGAACACCTTGCCCGGAGGGAGATCTCCCCTTTTCCTTCCACCGCTACAGTGGTGACCAACCGACGTGATATGAACACGCAACCAAATAGCCTTCGGAAACTACAACTTCAAACCTTCATCATCGTCCTCAAGTACCCCATTCATTCGCTCCCGAGCAGATATTGTCTGCAGTCTTCACATCCTGCAAGCCATCTAGCTTTACAAAGGTTCATCGCAGCACTATAATAATGCTTCCTGTTCCTTCAAGCTACTCTCTGCGCTACAGTGTTCGGCACGGCTCTGAGCCTTACTGCTCGCCTCTGCTTCACGGCACTCTCGCAGATTACTTGCCTTCTTCTCGACTCACCGCAGACTACAAGGCAATTTCCTGGCACTTGCACATTCGTCGACATCTAGACTGCACTATCGACCTCCGGTCTGAGCAGGGGGGTGATGTGGCGGCGCTGTCGTCGCGCCACAAGCGAAATACATCGAAGCCTAAATCGCGCTATCAAAGTTCCGAATTAAAAACAGTATATATACAATAGCTCCGAACTACCACTCGGAGCGTTGGCCGCTCCCCGGGCAGCACACCTTGCCCGGCGGGAGATCTCCCCTTTTCCTTCCACCCGCCACACTGCGTAGATCGGAACAAAAATTAAAAAATTTTAATCTGGAGGTAACCGTGATTACCTATTACATTATGACATTAGGACGTCAAATACCCCAGTCCTCCCGTGACCATGGGTGCTGTAAAGTACTCGAAACGTCGGGAAAATAAAATAAGTTAATATACGCGATAAAATCCGTAAAACTAGTTTTATTTCCTCTTTTATTTGTTAAAAGAAAAAAATATAAACAAAAAAAATAATATATTAATTACATTTTAACAAAATAATGTTCTAGAATCAAAAATATATTCCCATAGGAAAAAGCTTAGGATTTTCGCCTGTGATGTGGAGGCAGATTACAGACATAAATTCACAAGCACAAACATGCAGACCCGGAACAATTATTTTGAAGACCATTAAAATACTTGTACCGTGCGGGATTCGAACCGCGTATACTTAGTTCACTCAGCGCCACAACTCAATGCTAAGCCACTGCGCCACGAAGCCTTCAAAAATTTTTGATTAAAAATATTTTCACAGACAAAACTCTTCGCCTCTCGACTTTTGAATAGTTCAAAAACTAGCAGCTAACTAACTAGCTAACTAGGGGCAGTCAACATACTAAGCTATTGTATGTAATAAAAAGACAACTTATACTTCAAACCGAAACGGAAATATTAATCCTGCAGCTACCAATTCACAAAATCCACCGTAAGTTTCATTTTTTAACATATCGGCTGAATATTCATTTGCTGTTGAATAATTATCGCCATTTCTGTCGTGGGTCATAACTGAAAACCTAGGCCAATCATTTACCACAAATCTAACATTTTGTAAACGCACCACCATCGCATTTTCTTGGGTTCTGTACATTAAAAATGAAAGAGCACCAGAACAAACAGCATAAATCACCTATAGTGGGGACGACAGTATGTTCTTACATTTTTCCTTTAATATTAAGAGTTTCTGTAGTCATTTTTTCAGTGAGAAAAAATACTTCTATCAACAATACCTAATCACAAAGCAAATCGAATTCCAAGTTTGAACAGTGGTTGTAAGAAAGACAAAATCAAGCAACTAATCCGAAACACGAAGCAAATCTTAAACCGTAAGCAAGCAAACAAAGTCGATGTCTAGTCAAATATCCGTTAACAGTGAATAGGTACCGTATGTGGTACAGGTTGAAGTGCTCATTCACCATTCATTTTATATTAGTTCGAAAAAACACAACATTACCGCGTACTAAAACGTTACCAACGCCATCTATTGGTAGGGATTGGAACTTGAAGATCAATACAAAATAGGTAGATACCTAAGTATATCTTTTGGTTTTGCCATTTTATTAATTTGTAAAAAAATATATTTGGTTTGGTGGTTTATTTTCATTGTTTTTTATTTTATTTTTAAATTAGTTTTTTTTTGTTCAGTTGTAATTTTGTGCAATTTTTTTGTACAAATCTTCTTGTCTATTTTGTTTTATGTTTTTGTGCAATAAAAGTATATTCTATTCTATTTTAATAAATTAAGTATAAAATATTTATGAATATCATTTACGTTATGTACGACCAAAAACCTAAAAAATAACACCCAAGTCACCCAACCCATGATGATTTTTACATACAAACATACATCCATCCATCCTTCCATCCATGTTGGTTTCAAACATAACACCCAAGTCACCCAACCCATGATGATTTTTACATACAAACATACATCCACCCATCCTTCCATCCATATTGGTTTCAAACCATAATCGATGCCATTTTCGTAATTAACGTCCCAAAAAACCATAAAACGACGCCCATATTGACATTTCAACCACATCGCACCCCCACAGGGGATGATAGTAGGTATTTCCCGTCTGCTACGTTGGATTTTGAAATAGTTGTTGTTTTTGTAATCAGCGACCGATAAACCATAAAAACGATACCCATGTTGATTCTCAGAATTTGTCACCCCTTTTCCACCTTTTAGGGGTTGAATTCTGAAAGAGTCTGAAACACTTGTTTACTCATTTATTGATAGGAGTACTCCTGTGTAGTTACGAATAAAATAGTTTAACTAATCTTGTTTCCCCATGCAAACTTTCAACCCCTTTTTAACCCCCTCAAGGGTTGAATTTTCAAAAACCCTAGGACACGTGATTGTTTATTTCTAATCGTTAACCTAAAAATAAAGTTTCAGTCTTCTAGCTAAATGACGGACTTCTATACAAATTTTAACCCGTTTTTCACCCCCTTAGGGGGCGAATTTTCAAAAATCCTTTCTTAGCGGATGCCTACGTCATTATAACTGTCTGTATGCCAAATTTCAGCGAAATCCGTTTAGTAGTTTCGGCTGTGCGTTGATAGATGAGGCAGTCAGGTTTGCCTTTTATATATATAGATTCAGCAGATTTTTTAAAAAGAACAATATTCGCTTTAGTATTCTACAACTCTATGCAAAATGGAGGAGAGATTCATATCAGTTCTAAAGTTTTTCGATTGCCGAATAGTTTTCAAGCCTCCTACTCTGGAGAACTTTTGACCCGGTTTTTCCTTAAGCTGTAGTTAAAGAATTTAAGCATTGCAAATTGTAAGAAAGTTACCCCGATATTTTATCTTGTGAAGAGGATAATTATTCTACGAAATGTCGCAACAGGGCATTTCATTTTTAAGGGTTACACCTTCTATGGGTACTGAAAGAGAGGAACATTGTGTGTTTTAGAACACTCTCAAAACTATTTAAATATATGAACACTTCTAAGTAACAACTTCAAGTAATAAAAAAATGATGGAACGCATTAGAAATAAATAAAATTAAACGCAAAAATAAATGAATCAGTAAAATCATCCATCACGATGTGATACAGCTTGCTTGTGCTAATAGAATTAATACGGTGGACAAAACACAACGATTAACCCTCGTGGAATGACCGATTCTAGTTGCCTCTGTAGCAATGAGTGGGAGTGTATTAACACTGCATATGTGACAATATATGAGCGTTTATTATCCTTAAGATATAAATGATAAAGTAACTTCACATGTAAGTCCCACAGTTTGGCTCAGATCTCATCTTAATCCTAAGAGTTTTGAAACAAGAGAGAGCACCACGTAGCCTCAATGCGTAATGGTGGACTTCAGTTTTCTTAGATCTTTAAATTTCTTTGATATGCAGGTTTACTCGTAATATTTTCCCTTACCGCCGAATTCGTGGTAAATCAGAACTAAAAATATCTAAAAAAAACATTAGTGAAACCGTTGGGCCGCTCACGTACTATAAACTTTAAGAAGAGCGCTCAGCCCCAGAGCTACAACGGAGTACAAAGTAAAGTCAAGTAATTGCGCGTTAAATCATGCTATTAATCATTGCATTTAAGTCAAAAAGAAAGTTATGATAGACTTCGATTGGCCTTTCACAATGAAGCCCCATCTCGTGCCACTGTTTACAACTGGTTTAATGAGTTTAAACGTGGTCGCACTAATCTCACCGATGATCTGCGTGAGGGACGGCCTTCTACGGCGACGACTGAAGATAACATCAGTGTTGTGCGGCGTATGATAGAGTATACAAAAGTGTGACTTATCAGCCGATTCGGACAAGCTTAGGCATCGGTATGAGTCAAGTGCACAAAATCCTCCATGAACATTTAGCGGTCAGGAAGCTTTGCGCCCGGTGGATACCTCATAATTTGACAGAGGCCCAAAAACTCCGTCGTGTTGATTGGTGTCGTGAAATGGTTCAAAGATTTAACGGAGGTGACTCAAATGCTGTGTTCGACATACTTACGGGTGACAAAAGCTGGATTTATTGTTATGATCCTGAAACTAAGAGACAGTCTGCTGTCTGGGTGTTTCCTTCCGAGGTGTTGCCAACTAAAGTGAAGAGAGGTCAAAGCGTGGGAAAAAAGATGGTGGCCTCGTTCTTCGGAGGGACAGGTCATTACGCAACAATTGTTTTAGAGGATCGAAAAACAGTTACTGCAGAGTGGTACATAACAATTGTTTGCCACTTGTCTTGGAAAAGTTCGGGAGAAACGACCTCGCCGTAGGATCCTCCTTCACCACGACAACGCCTCGTCGCACACCGCCAAGCAAACAATCGAAGACTTGGCGACGTCAGACGTGAAATTACTAGGTCACCCGCCCTATAGCTCTTACCTCGCACCTTGCAATTTTTATTTGTTTCCTAAAATGAAAGAAAAACTTCGAGGAAAACGTTTTATGGACGCCGAGGAAGCAGTGGCTGCGTTTCAAAATGCCGTCGTAGAGACCCCTACAGACGAATGGGCAAAGTGCTTTTGTCAGTGGTACCATCGGATGCAGCGATGTATTGATGTAAATGGATACTATTTTGAAAAGATATAATAAAACTAATAACTTGCTAGTTTGTTCAGTTTTTGATTTTCTAAGAACTTACAGTGTCACCCTCATATAGAACAGCTCCAAAATAAGACACGGAGCATTAGCTGCTCCCCGGGCCAATCACCTTGCCCGGCGGTTTTCTTTCCAACGGCCAAAAGTAAATAAACATGAAATATTTATTTTTCTGTGTGCTCTTCTCCCTTCTAACTATACACAATTTATCTACTACGTCGTCGGTATCCGTACTGAGCGGACGTGTCTGTGCGCTCTCGCGTTACCTCGCGTAATGTTATTAGTAATTTTGTGTTTTTCATGGATTCTTTGTGCTATTATTAAGTATTTTTGCTTATTAATAACTATTTAACCTTTTGTGTCGGACGAAATAAAACTGTGTTGTATTGGTGTATTTTTAAATACCTTTCAGTAGAAATAAGCACGTGTATTTAGGTTAGGTCCACGTGGTCACCGCATGGTAATTTGAGGCTAAGTATTTCTGTGTTTTTGTTCTTAATTGCTTATGGATAATTACTTGTAATTACTTTTATTTTGTTTACTCGTACTTTTAGTTTAATTAAAGGAAGACATTGAACGTTTATATTATTGAGGTTAGGGAATTTTGGCACGTGGCTATCGTTTTGAACGTCATTGAACGTGACGTTGACACTGACAGTGACGTTGACAGCTGTCACCTGTCATAGTGGTTGACATTGACAATTGCGTTCCTTCCCCCCCCCCCTCCCGCCGACCCGCCAGTAGAACCTGAGAAGCGGCCTCTGACGTCACCAAAAGAGGTGCAGTCAACTTCCCAGCGAGCAACGGTGGGCAAGCGTACTGAGCCTCGCCAGAGTGTAACCCCGGTGGCAGGTCTGCTGTCCAGAGATATGGAGGAGTCCGCTGCAGAGGCCGAAGAAGAGGATTGCCCAAGTTCCCGGGGTGTCAGGGGGATCTTTAAAGCTTTGACAGCTTCCAAGTTGGAGGTGGTCGTTCCACGTTCGAGATGCAGTGAAGGGCACCATGAGTGTCATCACCGGACAAGAGTCGAAGCTCAACAAGGCGGAAGTGAACAGAGTTGCTGCATACGGTCATATCTCTGAACTGGAGTTGGCAGCGCTCAGAGCAGAACAGTGGAAGATTTCAGCGGGAAGAAGACTGGCACAGGTTGAGGCCGGAGCAGTTCCTTGACACCGCAACGGTCGTACTCGGCGGCGCTGAGGCTGCCGAAGGGGGCCAATCAAATGATGATGACAGTGAGCAAAGGCCCAGTTGTCGCCTTCTACCCGGCTGAGACGGAAGGTCCATTGAAGATTGCAGAAGATACAAGAACGGATCTCAAGAAGGCAGTCAACCCCAAGACTCGACAGAATGAGAAAGGTGGGAAATGCGGGTGTCGTGGTCCAAACCACGTCCCAGGAAGCAGCAGAGGAGCTGAAAACTGCGGCCCCTCCATCATTGAGGGTATCAGAATCCAAGCAGCGCTTACACCTGGTGGCTCTCAGGGGTTTTGAAGAGGACCCCAAGAATGAGGATATTACGGTCTCCGGAGCGATCTACAGTAACAGCGCTGCGTGTCTTGCTCAGCACGGTAAGGTATTCTCGGACATGCTACGTGCAGGCAATCTTTCTAGATATCTCCGGCGCCTTCGACAACGCCTGATGGCCGATGATGATGGTCAAAACGAAACGAGGTGGTTGTCCACCCAACATTTACAAAATGTTGGTGGACTACTTCACCTCCAGATGTGTGGGCCTCTACATCGGAGATCGGGTAGAGTGGAAGACGTCGACCGAGTTTTCCTCATCAAAGTCAATCACCATGACTGTTAGAGGGAAACTTCAGCACCCCCCCGTTATTAAACTTGGTGGTGAATCTATAAAGACTGTTACTAACGCTAAGGTACTGGGCGTGGTTTTGGACTCTGGACTATCATTTGTGCAACATGCGTCCGATATCTCTGAAAGAGCAACCACGGGATTCAGCAAGATGACTCGCGTATCGATATCCTCATGGGGTGTCCGATATCCAAGCCTAAAAACAATATATAGAGGAGTGTTTGTATCCACGCTGACGTATGCGGCAGAGTGCTGGTACGAGCGTGCGAACGTGTACACACTTCATAGCGTACTACTGAGATCGCAGCGTTCAGCCCTTATATTGTTGACTAATGGGTATCCACCAGCACGGCAGCCTTACCGGTGCTGGCTGGCGTACTCCCCGCTGACCTAGAGGTAATCCATGCTGATAGGATGGGTATAGCACGTATGACCGCGCCCAAAAAGGACGCGAGCTCTATCGATTCTTCCCGGAGGTGGCGTTGCGACTCAAGTATACCTGGGTCTCACTGGACTACCAAACCTCTCAGATTCTCACCGGACATGGATGTTTTCGGAAGAGACTTTGCGACATGCGACTGTGCGAAATTAGTATGTGTGAGTGCGGTACGACAGAGGATGTTCACCATGTTCTATGGGAATGTACTTTGTATGATGACGTAAGAGCGAAAATGATAGATGGATTAATTCGTACGGTTCAAGGACCGGTCTACTACTCGGATTTCGTCAGCGATGGGGTGAACTACGGGCTGTTGCGCGAGTTTGCGCATAGATGGCATGATTGTAGGACAAGGCAGGACAGAATGCTGGTAGAAAGGCCTGACGACGTAGGCGTAATAGTGCCGTCAGCTCCAGAACGGAGAGAATGACGTTAAACTGGGACAAGAAATAGACAAAATATTTATAGAGTCAAAAAAGTGCGCGCAGGAAAGAGCCACGTGGAAGCACCGCGCGCATATCCCGAGATTCAGCCCGTATGACCTAAGGGTCGGTGGGGCCTAAGAGGTGGTGGGTTATCCCTATACACAATTTATATATTGCGTTTTAGGAATCCTACTCTCCCTAGGGGTCTGCCTGCGTGGTTACAATCCATCCTCTTGCCCATTTCTGCTGCTAGATAGCAGTACTTGCACTGTTGTTTTGGTGTGTTCCGGGCTGAAGGGTATTGTAAAACAGTATAATTTTTTTTTTATAGGATAAGTGTGACAAGCGAGCACACAGTCCACCTGATGGTAAGTGGTTGCTGTGGCCCATAGACATCTAAATCTATCCTCGTTTGCGAATCAAAATGCAGATGCGTTGTCAGCCTTTAGGACTAAGATGGAATGCCTATTTTCCAGTAAAAAGGGTCTCCGGTTCTCTAAAAATTACAGACTGTGAGGCATTCTATCTTAGACCTCTGAGATGACAACCAATCTGTATCCTTTTTGTGTGAAGTTCGCTGCAGGTTTACTCGTATGTGGACTGCGGTAGCTATGAAATAACAGGGGACGCGTGCAAATAGGACAACGGCTCAATTGTGAACTCGACGCTTTATTGTAATTTATTGTTCTACCTGCATACTTATAACGACAAATCCCTTTTTATATATTAAAAAATAATATAAAACAAAAATCACCTTATATTCACCTGTATTGAACAAATAAATAATTGAATCCCATATCAAGGCAATAAAATAGTCATGCAATATAATAACAAACTACAATATAATAACAAAACGCTGCCTATTAAATTATAAATATATATATATATTATAGAAAAAATATTAAAATTTAAAGGTTTATTAAAATCGGATCCCAATTGACGAAGATACCGCGTAGCATACACACAAAAAGAGTACATATAATCTAATAGAAAAGTTACTCTTTATTTCAAGTCGCCTTGAAAAGATACACAATACATTCGAGCTCGTACAATTATTATTTTTCATTAAATTCCATTCTACTACTTGCAGAGCTTGTTACGCAAACCAACATAGAAAGAAGCTATCAGAGACAGAGAGGCAGAGATATACAATTGTCTGGTGCTTTGATTTCCTCCGAGATGGCTTCGTAACAAATACGTACGGAATAAAACAACTGAATATTGAGTTCAGTGCTCGTTGTGAAATTAAATTCAGATATTTCATGGGCATGGTTTTTAATAAATGCTTGTGTAAATTGAGTCAGTAATAATTATACAGGGTATTTTTTTAAACGCTCCCGAAAACGAAGACAGACGACAGTACTAACTATACCTTTGATGATGGGTGAAATATAAAATCGATCCTGATGAAAAAAAAAACATCTTTTCACAACGTTTTATTAGATTTACTCATGCTCCATCATATGGAGTGGACTCATGTCCAAAATACTGAAACATAAAACCAGCAGTGGAATTACTGAATTACAATCAGCTGACTAGGGGTCAATGTACGCGCGAACGCCGAATTCGCGCGGCCCTCAACTAGCGATGGTACCACAATACCTAATAATAAATACCTAACTTATCTACTCAACCTACTATTTTGCCACTGTGCTTGTCTCCACGTAGCCACTTTAATTCGAATTCACAGGTTAAATAAACCAAATAAGTGGTTCAATTCCCCGCTAATAAAAAAAATACTTAAATAAAATGTTAACAAGGTTAGAGTCATGCTTTTTTATCTATTTTGTAGGTATGTTTATTATTCTGATGTATTCAGTTATGTACCTATTCAGATCAGTTCAGTACTAAGTTATTTAAAAAAATAGGTATGAAACAGCTTACCGATCCTCCGTGGCCTTAACAGATTCTCCAAGGCACATTAACATGTTGCTTTATTCACGAGCACTATAAACGTACCTACGCGTTAGGCATTATTAAAACAAAACAAAAAACACAAAACGTAACAACAAGTACAATATCATTAAGTAATAAATAACAATTAATAACGACAATAATTTAATAAACAATTGAACTGTCGCTCGTGATAGTCAACACGGAAATGTCTCAAAATCTAAAATTATTAATCAATCGCGCCAAAACAAATGCGCACGAGGTAACGTTCTTGAAGCATGTGTAAATTACACAGCGCGAGGCGACACGAGGCAGCGTGTGTGTGAAAGGGAAGGGTGAAACAGAAACAGAAACAGAAACTTTTTTATTCAATATAGATTATAAATAATACTTATTGAAAGTCACTCTTTGTCTAATTACCACTGGTTCGAAAAAAACTCTGTCCTGGGAAGAACCAGCAAGAAACCCAGCGGGACTTTTTTTTAAATAACAGCTTACAATCATGTATATTACACAATTAACCACACAAAACAAATTAGAAACAGCCTGGCAGGAACACCTCATTCCCAGGGGTTATCATCCATAAATTCCTTAACATTATAATAACCTTTTATACAAACTATGTTTAATAAAGTTTTTGAATTTTGAGCAGGTCGAATTTTGTATATTTTCTGGATTTTGTTGTAAAGCGTATACATCGCCCAAGAATGAATTACTGACTCGGTGGAGTCGAGTAACTGGTACTACTAGCTTGTGTTTGTTCCTAGTATTTACAGAATGAATATCACTTATTTTTGTATAACTACTTTTATTTTGTGTACGTACATTACATTTTCATAAATGTATTGAGAGGCCAAGTTAATATATTAATTTCCTTAAATTTTGTCTGAGCGACTCTTTAGGTTTTAAATCATAGATTGCTCTTATGGCCCTTCTGTAAAACAAATATAATTTCAGTGTCAGTTGCGTGTCCCCATAGCAAAACAATTATAGGACATTATGCTATGGAAATAGCTAAAGTAAACAAGTCTAGCTGTTTCCACACTGGTAAGATTTCTAATCTTTTTACAGCATATGCTGCAGAACTAAGTCTGCTTGCTAACTTTGATATATGGGGCTCCATTGAAGCTTCGCGTCTAGAGTTATTCCAAGAAAATGGTGGTATCGACAAGACTCAGTTCCTCCCCATTTAAAATTACATTAGTATTTAATTGTCTGACATTTGAGTCACGAACTTCATACATTTCGTTTTAGTGCTATTTAAATGCAAGTTATTAACATTAAACCAATTTACTAATTTAGATATAGCATTATTTACTTCGTCATATTTTAATAATTGTCGTTTTAATTTGAAAATTAATGAAGTGTCATCAGCAAATAATACTATATTATGGTTATCCTCTGCTATGTAAGGTAAGTCATTAATATATACAAGAAACAGAAAGGCTGAGAATTGAGCCTTGAGGCACGCCCATTTGTACTATCGACCCGGAAGAGCTCATACTATTAATGACAACTTTTGAGTTCTGTTACTTAAATATGAAACAATTAATTTAAGAGCATTACTTTACACCGTAGTGTTGTAGTTTCCTGATTAATGTTTCATGGTGAACACAATCGAAGGCTTTGGATAGGTCACAGAATATACCCAAAGCATCCTGTGAATTCTCCCATGCATTGAAAATATATTTAATCAGCTCAACACCAGCATCAGTTGTCGAGCGACCCTTGTGAAACTGAATTGATTTTATGAAGTAAATTATTAACATTAAAAAATTAACATTTGATCAAGAATAATTTTTCAAAATTTTTAGTGTTGGCAGTAGAAATGGGTCTAAAATTGGCGGGTCTAATGTACTACCAGATTTAAATAAAGGTATTACTTTACTATGCTTCATCAAATCAGAAACACACTATATTCGATACTAGTATTAAAAATCTGATACTAGTATTAAAAATGAAGTGAGTAGTATACCTAATGCATTGTTTCGTACCGATCTAGATAAGAGTTCGGCGCCCGCGACGATATTGACCCTACTGCCAGCTGATTTTCTTTTTTAAGTTTCACTGCTGGTTTTATGTTTAAGTATTTTCATGATTTTTTTTTATGAAATATCGTTTCATTTAACAGTACATGTAACATGATGGAGCGTGAATAAAGTTAATAAACGTTTGTGGGGATCGAATTTCTTTGTGACCCATCATCATAGATATCCTTAGTACTATCATCTGTCTTCGTTTTCGGGAGCGTTTCACAAACACCCGGTATGTCTTAAGCGTTATATAATTATTTTTAAGAACCCTATTTGCTTAAATGGATTTTTTTTGTAGAAGAGGGGGCAAACGAGCATGCGGCTCATCTGATGATAAGTGTCGTCCGCCACCTACGAACAACTGCAACACCAGGGGAATTGCAGGTGCGTTGCCGGCCTTTTAAAAAGGAAAAAGCTCGTTTCTTGAAGATCCCTAAGTCGTATTGGTCCGGAAAAATCACCGATGGTAAACGATATAGATAATATAAAAATTAGGTACTGATAACAATGCATTCGAACTTAGTTCTAAGGGTTGCAAGACATCTATGAGGATAGATGTAGGTGTCTATGGACCACAGCATGCATTTACCATTAGTTCGACTGATCGCTGGTTTGTCACCTTTTTTCTATAAAAAAGCATGTAGCATGTAGCATAAATATTTTTATAACATACGAGTGAGAAACGATCTAAAGTATATCTGATGATGGTGGGAGAATACTGCATGTGCCTACCCAAAACACTTTTAAAAAAGGAGAGTTGTCGCCTTCAAAGAACAATTATACAAGCTTTCCAAACCCTAACACTGAAAACAACTATGGATATAATGGAGCTTACCAGCAGAAATACCGTGTACCGTTTAGTAGCGGTGTAAGAATATCCACTACTCCATATCATCCCGTGGGTGTCGTAAGAGGCGACAGAGGGAAACAGAGTTGCAGCTATATTAGTAGTATAGTTGTAGCACGAATGGGTCGGCTCGACAGGAGAAGGACAACGCTCTCACAGAATACCAGCGTAAAATAGCAGCTTAACGCTGCTGTGTTTGTGTAGAGAACCGGAAACCCTTTTTACTGGAAACGAGGCATTCCATCTTAGTCCTTACGGGTGACAACGCATCTGCATTTTGATTATTAATCGAGGATAGATGTAGATGTTTATGGGCCGCAGCAACCACTTACCATCAGGTGGACTGTGTGCTCGTTTGTCACCCTTATCCTATAAAAAAAGTGTCTTCCTAATAACGACTGAAAATAAAAAACTGCGGCTGCCCACCCGCTTGTCCAGCGTAGCAACTTTTGCAAGTAACACCCTTATGAGACAATCCATGGGGGAGGCCTATGTTCCGCAGTGGACTTGAGTTTAACGGTAACCAGCAGAAATATGTAAGAAAAAAAGAAAGAAAATTTATTCGTAGCTGTAGTGTGTAAGAAAATTGTTCGATTTATTAACCAGTTTTAAAAAGATACTTAATAAGTAGTTAACAAAGGAATATTAATAATTTTAAAACCTACGACATGTAAAATAAATAATTAGTTAATTAAAGCGTGGGATATTTTTCAACGAATCTCCGATAAATTTTATATTTTTTATATCTGTACAAATAAATGAAATTAAGGTTTCTGTTTGTAATGTCAAAATAACAGTTTCTTACAAAATGCATATATGAAAGTATATATGGTACTAATAACAAAACGTCAATTTTTAAAAATTTTGTCTGTCTGTTTGTTCCGGCTAATCTTCGGAATGGCTGGACCGATTTCGACGGGACTTTCACTGGCAGATAGCTGATGTTATAAGGACTTATTGTTCTAACTAACTCAGGCTATTTTTATTTTAGAAAAAGAATTAGGGTTCGCGCAAAAAAAAATTAAAACCCATGAAATCCAATTGTAATAAATTACACGCGGGTGAAGTCGCGAGGAACAGTTAGTTTATTCTGTAAAGCCGTGTATTCACTGCAAACCAATTGTATATGTTCTACGCTGACGGGAGAAAGTGAAACAATTCAGTTTCGCAATAGATGTTTACGAGTGTGGACGTTATTAATTGTTTATTGATATGAATGCCTCATTGGTCTAGTGGTAGTAAACGCGACTGCTAATCATGAGGTTCTGGATTCGAATTCCGAGTCGGGTGAAAAAAAATTGTTATTGAATTTTTCAGTCAAGAAATTTTTAGTAGCCGCCTAGAGTCAGGAAGTTGGCGATGTTTCACCCCCGTGCCTTGGAAAGCACGTAAAGCCCTTGCTCCTGCGTCTGATTCCTGTCCCGCCCCATCGGACTACGAGAGTGAGGGAATAAAGAGTGCACCTGTGCTTGCGCATACAATCGGGCACTATAGTCCTAAAAAATTAACTTATTTTATGTTATTTTTAATTTTTCATTATATGAAACCAGTATCACTATTAACTCTTTACACACACACACACACACACACACACACACACACACACACACACACACACACACACATTAACCTAATAAAATAAAATTATATTAGTAACCTTATGAAGACTGATTATATAGTAATCACAAATGCTACACTTTTTATTTTTAACTAATTACTTACCTTGTAGTCATAAAATATGGAAGAGCGATAACTTCCTAATACAGGTATTTATATACTTAAAAGGAATGTTATCAAAATGTGTTCTTAAACCTGGTATGTTACAGAAATAAAGCATTTTTGATTTTTTTTTTTGATTTTTTGATGATATCCCGGACGTCAGTCTGAGCGAGATTAGAATGGCTCTCCAGCACCTTAAAAACGGCAAGGCCCCAGGCGAGGATGGAATTACAGCGGAGCTTCTGAAAGCGGGTGGAAAACCGGTACTTGAAGTCCTTCAGAAACTCTTTAATTCCGTCCCACATGGTGGCACTACACCGGAGGCGTGGAGCAGAAGTGCGGTGGTCTTGTTCTTCAAGAAGGCGACAACGCTCTTGAAGAACTACAGACCGATTTCCTTCTGAGCCGCGTCTACGTGCTGTTTTCGAGAGCGAATCGTCTCGCACGCAGACTCGACGACTTCCAGCCCCGAACAAGCCAGTTTCGAAAGGCTTTAGCACCATAGACCACATACATACCTTCGGCAAATTGCAGAAGTCCGAGACAATTTCACTGGCTGGCGACTATGCGAGAAAGCTTTGATTCGTCGAAATTTGGGCGGTGCTGTAGTCCCTTCAGCGGTGCCAAGTTGACTGTCGGTATATCGAAGTGCAAGTGCTTGTACAGTAGGGCCACGATGGCTATCCGAGTACAGAACCAGAGTACAAAACCCATCCAACTGCAGAGAGGTGTAAGACAGGGTGACGATATCCCCGAAACTCTTCACCGCTGCATTGGGAGACGTTTTCAAGCTTCTGGACTGGAAAGGATACGGCATTAACATCAAT
>JAGSMP010001098.1:0-70950 GCA_029286625.1 Parnassius orleans
ACACACACACACACACACACACACACACACACACACACACACATTAACCTAATAAAATAAAATTATATTAGTAACCTTATGAAGACTGATTATATAGTAATCACAAATGCTACACTTTATTTTTAACTAATTACTTACCTTGTAGTCATAAAATATGGAAGAGCGATAACTTCCTAATACAGGTATTTATATACTTAAAAGGAATGTTATCAAATGTTGTTAAACCTGGTATGTTACAGAAATAAAGCAGTTTTGATTTTTTTTTTGATTTTGATGATATCCCGGACGTCAGTCTGAGCGAGATTAGAATGGCTCTCAGCACCTTAAAACGGCAAGGCCCCAGGCGAGGATGGAATTACAGCGGAGCTTCTGCGCGGTGGAAAACCGGTACTTGAAGTCCTTCAGAAACTCTTTAATTCCGTCCCACATGGTGGCACTACACCGGAGGCGTGGAGCAGAAGTGCGGTGGTCTTGTTCTTCAAGAAGGCGACAACGCTCTTGAAGAACTACAGACCGATTTCCTTCTGAGCCGCGTCTACGTGCTGTTTTCGAGAGCGAATCGTCTCGCACGCAGACTCGACGACTTCCAGCCCCGAACAAGCCAGTTTCGAAAGGCTTTAGCACCATAGACCACATACATACCTTCGGCAAATTGCAGAAGTCCGAGACAATTTCACTGGCTGGCGACTATGCGAGAAAGCTTTGATTCGTCGAAATTTGGGCGGTGCTGTAGTCCCTTCAGCGGTGCCAAGTTGACTGTCGGTATATCGAAGTGCAAGTGCTTGTACAGTAGGGCCACGATGGCTATCCGAGTACAGAACCAGAGTACAAAACCCATCCAACTGCAGAGAGGTGTAAGACAGGGTGACGATATCCCCGAAACTCTTCACCGCTGCATTGGGAGACGTTTTCAAGCTTCTGGACTGGAAAGGATACGGCATTAACATCAATGGTGAGTACATCACTCACCTTCGATTTGCCGATGATATAGTCCTGGCGGCAGAATCGCTGGAGGACCTAAGCACTATGCTCAATGACCTCAATAGTGCCTCCCAACGATAGGTAGGTCTTAAGATGAACATGGACAAAACAAAGATCATGTTTAATGTCCATGTCACACCTATGCCGGTAGTTGTTGGAGTACTAAGCTCGAAGTTGTTGACGAATATGTTTACCTGGGACAAATAGTCCGACTAGGTAAGTCCAACTTCGACCGAGAGGTCAATCGATTTGATTCAACTGGGCAGCGTTCGGGAAATTACGGCACATCTTCTCGTCAGGTATACCTCAAAACTTGAAAACGAGGCTGTACAACCAGTGCGTGTTGCCAGTGATGACCTACGGAACTGAGACGTGGTCCTTCACTGCTGGCCGGATGAGGAAGCTCAAGGTCGCTCAGCGAGCTATGGAGAGGCTATGTTCGGGTCTCACTGCGTGATAAACTTAGAAATGAGGATATCCAGTAGAACCAGAGTGACCGACATAGCCCAACAGATTAGTAAGCTGAAGTGGCAATGGCCGGCCATATAGCTCGAAGAACCGACAACCGATGGGAAAAAAAGGTTCTCGAGTGGCGGCCTCTGTACCGGCGGACGAAGTGTAGGCGTCCCACTAGATGGAGTGACGACCTGGTAAGACATGCAGGAAGTCGATGGATGCGGGTGGCTCAGGACCGTGCTTTGTGGCATTCCTTGGGGGAGGCCTATGTTCAGCAGTGGACTTGTGAAGGGCTGTAATGATGATGATGATGATGATGTAAATTAACATCAAACATTTAAATGTAATATAAATTAACATTGTAAAGTGCACTGCAATGCTGTTCTCTTTCGCAAATCTATGGGACTTGAATAGTTTTCCGCGATTATATTGGTCGGTCGTCAGAGCCTCGTCGGTCAATCAGCCGGTTGCACCGCTTGCAAGTTATGATTAACTATCCTCAATTTTCCTGGTGCATAAAATTTGTCAAAAGTACACAACATAAATAATGAATTAATATTAATATGTTATAAATGATCAGGTTCGATGTTATTTTTGTATAAAAACAAAAAAAAATGTAGAGACTAACACAGATATATATAAAAAAACATAAATACTATATATGTTTTTTTATATATACATTATTTATATATATATATTTTATATATTTTTTATACTAGTATTTTTTACCTTAAGTAATATTCCACGCGGTTGTTTAATTAGTTTGTAATATTTTTGTAACGTAAAGCTGCTGGTTTTACGTGCATTATTTAAGCTGGTCCTACGCCTGATCTCTTTGCGGTTGTGTCGGATTGCCGTCCCATCGGACTATAAGAGTGAAGGAATAGAGAGTGCACCTGTGCTTACGCACACACTCCTGTCCTGCGCAGATGGATAGTATCCATTGAGACTGGCCACTGTGATGGAAATTCGATCTGGAGGGTATTATTATTATCGCTTTATTTTTGCATTGGATGCGGAAATGTTAAGCAAAGTGCAGGCCTTGGTAGTGGCAAACACTTTATCCTGGTAAGTATTTATAAACATTACTTTTTATGTAAATTATAATAACTAAGAAGCTTTACAATCCACTAAATGGTAAGTAAAAACAGTAGACTGTTATTTAAAAAATAAATTACTGAATAATAATTATATATTTATTTACTCTTCACAATTTAGGTTAACAAAGGTAAAGTACAAACAATGAAGTCTATGGGCAGAGAGTCTGGTGTCTGTACTTTAAGAAACGAGCTCACTTCTTTTTAAAAGGCCGGCAACGCACTTTCATTTCCCCTGGTGTTGCTGTTGGTCTTGGGTGGCGGTCGACAGTTTCCATCACGTGAGCCGCATGCAAGTTTGCCCGCACTTCCAATAAGTAAATACAGTACAAAATAGCAAGAGAGGTGTGTCAGGATCGTGCCAAGAGCGAGTTTATGTTATGTTTATGTGTAGTACTGAATCTAAGAAGACCCGACGATATGACATTGGTCCCTTAGGAGAGAGGTAAAGTCCTACTGTGGGTTGCTACTTGCGTAGACACTTTGGCGGCCTCTCATCTCAAAGATACCTCGTTTAGAGTAGGGGAGGCATCAGAGGCAGCTGAACTGAGTAAGTGGCGCAAATATGAGTCTCTGAGAGATGACTACATATTTGTGCCATTTCCTTTAGAGACTATCGGTCCGTGGGGTCCACATGCGGTTCCTAAATAAACTCCATCCGCGACTGGTCGTTGCTGTTGGTGATAAGAGGGCTGGTTCTTTTCTCGCTCAAAGGCTAAGTATAGCCATTCAGCGGTGAAACGCAGCCAGCGTTCTTGGCACGATAACGCGGGAAGTAGGACTGTATGATAATTATTAGTTTTAGTTATTTTCTTTGTTATAGTTTTTAATATTGTATGTCAATTGTAATTAATAAGTAACAGTATAATTAAAGATCTAAGAACAATTCTTAATTTAAACGTATTTGACTGATTTTATCAATCTGGAAATTATCTATAAAAAAGGGTAAGAACAAGGTTGTTATGTATCTTTTTCTTTATTTTATTATTGTTAAAACGTGGTTACTTAAAATAAATATTAAATTACAATAATGTATTAGAATTTTTATTCCTCTTTTTTATCTTTCCGTAACTACAACCGGTCATAGGAATTGTAGGAAGGATTCGCCATAATCATCAGATTCAATAGCGTAATGGATTTTCTTACGAGAAAAATAATTATTCCCAAATGTATATATTAGAAGAATTGAGCGCCTGATGACAAAACTGAGTGACGCTTTATCAGGCAAATAATAATTAAAAAACCTGGAAAGCTAAATCGTTTAATATTTTATTTTTTGCCTGCACTGTTACGATCGTTTTCACTCTAGAAGCTATTTTGTTTTTTTTAATAGCTTTTTTTTCTTTATTTATTAATGAATTTATGATACATTGGTGTTATTTAATTCTAAACTCGCCAAACTTTTACGCTTAATGGCGAGAGGCGCTCTTTTACATAACAATGAACCACCTTATGTACTCCTAATATTGGAGACAATAATACACAATTATTAATATAGTAATATAATAAACCTATATTGTTGTTATGTTAACTATATAACCTTATATACATGTAACTTTAATTATATGAATTAAATACCTACTACTTATATATCATATTGTTATGGTTTAATCTACTACAATGAACTCGTATTTAGTAGTTCTATTAGCAATCTTGTATAATGTTTTTTTAATTTTCTCTAAGTGATCCTTTACTAATTTTTACTTTTTCTCTTAGTAGATCTATTTTGTTAAACACTTTAGCTACCAAATATTTAGATGTTCTCTTACCATAATAGTTTGTTATTTTTGTTTGAACCAGTTTGTTTTCTCTAACCCTATGTGTCTTGTACTTGTGTTTAACATTAACTTTATATTTCTCATTATAATAATGTTCCAGACCTACTAAATAATCTACTTTTTTATCAATGGGCATAATTTTACAAATGGGAAACAACTTATCATAGTCTTTGTTGCAATTATCTTTAACATTTTTACTAACTAGAAAATTCATCAGTCTTATGTGTATGTCTTTGATATCTCTTAGACATGTAATAAAAGTTCGCCCGTAAACAAGGAGTCCATAACTCATTAGCGAGTCGGCAAGTGCAAAATATACTATTCTTATCGTTTGTTTGTTCAATACATTTTTTAATTGGTAAAACTTACTTAGCACCGATCTTAGCCTATTTCAAATGTCATTTACATGTATTCTTCAGTTAAAGTTCTTATCTATTGTTAGGCCTAAATATTTAAATTTATCTACATAATCCAATCTTTTACAGTTACAGTTAAATTTATTTCTATGCATACATTCGTATGTATGTCCTATCACTGTTAGATATTCATTTTTTACAGATTTAGCATTTCGATTATATGGTGAGTGTATATTATGCATACATTTCGTTTTTGAAAGATTTAATATAATGCCACTGTCGTGTGCCCATTTGCTAATGTTTTCAAAATCACCTTATATACACTTTTGTACCTCAGCTATGTCTTTGGATCCATAAACAAGACACATATCATCAGCGTACATGAACACCTTACTATTATGTACGACATTTGACACACTGTTCACATGTATTATATATCCTACAGGGCCGTACACCGATCCAGTAGGCACACCCAAATCGACATTCGCCTCTTTCCCAACCACTTGGAAGATAATTGTGCTTATTTTTCTATTAGTGAGGTAGTTTTTAAACCAATCATTTGTGGGACCGCGTATTCCACATTCGTCCATTGCCTGTAATAAGATGTCGTCGTCTAAAGTGTCAAACGCCTTTTTAAAATCAATAAAAATTGCTATAATTTGTTTGCCAGAATCTAAGCAGTCATTAATATATTCTCAAAATCTTAACAAAGCAGAGACCGTGTTGCACCCTTTCCGAAAACCGTGCTGTGAGTCACACAGTATGTTGTATTGACTTGCTCAACCCAGAATATATGGAAGTTCTTGCGCAGCCTGGGCTTTGGTAAAAGCAAACAGAATGTTAGTCATTCCCTTGACTTATCAGCGCTGAATAAACACTTTTGCTCTTTGCTCATTGATTCAACAGTCAAAAGCGATACCATTAAAGATATTACTTCTTTCCCTTTACCATGTTGGACTCTTTTCTGTTTCGAACCAGTGACTGATGATGAAGTTAAAAAAATTGTATCCATCATATCCAGCAAAGCTGTCGGCCCAGATGGTATTGGACGTGACATGGTTTTGCTGATTTTAGACCAAATAGTTTCCCATATCACTCATCTAATAAATTTTTCCTTTGCCTCCAGTACCTTCCCTACCACTTATGGACAGGAATTAGGAACGCTTCTTTCCACTTGAAAAGAAGCGTTCCTAATTCCTGTCCACAAAAATAGCTCTCCTACAAATATCAACCATTATAGGCCAATATCTATCCTCTCCTTCTTCTCTAAAATTCTTGAAAAGGTTGTTCATGGCCAACTCACAAAATTTCTAAACAAAAACAATCTCTTCAATCCTTTTCAGTCTGGTTTCCGACCCCTGCACAGTACTTCCACGGCCTTAATTAAAATAACTGATGTTATCCGCTTTGCGATGGATAATCGTCAACTTACTCTTCTTGTCCTTTTAGAGTTCAGTAACGCGTTTAATTGTGTTGACTATGACATTTTGTTAGCAGTTCCGAAATCCCTGAATTTAACATCATCAGTTGTACAATGGTTCAGTTCCTATCTTCGGGGACGCCGGCAACGCATACGTGTTGATGATAAGTTCTCGATTGGTAACGTTGCTTGCGGGTGTTCTCGCTGCTTTTTCTTATCAATGCACTTGTTTCCGTAATAAATTTCAGCAAGTATCACCTGTACGCAGATGATGTCCAGCTGTATCAGCATTTTAGTGTAAACGACCTAAATGAATCTGTGGACATAATGAAATTAGATCTTGCTGCAGTTGTCAGTGGGCAAGCTGTCATGGACTAATATTAAATCCTGCCAAAACACATGTTATAACCATAAGCAGCAGAAAAATTACATGTCGACTCGTCTATCAACATCTACCTAAGGTCATTCTAAACGGTGTAGATTTAGAATACGCTAAGCAGGTTAAAAACCTCGGCTTAATTTTGGTTGACGATCTAAGTTGGATGTCACAAGTTAATGAGGTCCGGAAACGTATTTTTAGCACAATGCATTCATTAAAGCTCTGGCAAAAATTTATCCCTCAGACGGCCAAGGTTACGCTGGTCAACTCTCTGTTGCTTCCTATATTAGATTATGCTGATATTGCTTATCCTGATATAACTGAGGAGCTGTTATATCAGGATAAGTCTGTGCATACGCTATATTTTTGGCCTGCGCAAGTTTGATCATATATCACAATTTCGCTCAAGACTTAAGTGGCTCGACACATTCCGGCGAAAACGGATATTTCGCCGGAACGCACACCTTATAACCACTTTATATGGTATTCTCCACAATCTTTGTTCCCCAGCTTATCTGAAAGAGCATTTTTCATACTTAAGCTTATCCTGTTCGATGACCAACAAAACTCTAACTATCTGATGCATAAATCTACATACTACTCGGATTCCTTTACGGTATCATCAATTATACTTTGAATAACCTTCCACGAGATTTAAAAGATGCTCCCTCAATAAATACATTTAAACGTAAGGTTGAGGTACTATTTAAAACTACTTGATTAATGTTTTGGATTATATAATATTATAATTTCTATACTAGATTGTATGTATTTTATTGGTATAGTATGTATTTTATTATATGTATATATACATTTGTATATATGTATGTATATGTGTATATATGTATAAGGTATATATGTATAAAGTAACATATTTATATTATATTTTTGAATAATATGTGATAAGTTAGTTTTTTCTCTTGTGGCTCTACCCATAGCTCTCACCACACTACTAAAGGTTAGCTGGCAGAGAATGCCTTTTCGGCATTAAGTTCGCCTTTGTACCAAATGTTTGTTTGTTTGAGTGCAATAAAGAATTTTCTATCTATCTATCTATTGTTCTAAGAACGCGCTAATCTGTCCTACAATATTTTTTCGGTTATTTTATCTATGACAAATAATATTGCGATGGGCCTATAATTAACATATTCTAAATGACTTCCTGATTTGTATATAGGACGTATAATTGCATTTTAACTGGTCAGGATAAATACCATTAGAGAAGGACATATTTATTAGTGAAGCTAGAACAGAACTTATTTGCTTACGTAAATATATAATGTGTTGCGCCCGTATTCCATCTGAACCGGGTGCTTTCTCACAGGACAATGTTCTTATGACCTTTTCTACGTCTGACGAAGTCATCCTACTGTATCTATAGCTTATCTCGTTTATTGTTGTTTATTTATTTCTATCTAAAAACTTCAAGTTATATACATGTTTAATTCTCTTTATTTCCTCCGTAAATGTTTTAGAAAATTTTGTACAAATCTGTTTTATGCTCTCTGTTTTTCCTAAATGCCTCAAAATAACAAAAAATAACATCGGCCCAACCATATGTTTATATTTGTCCATATTTTCCTAAAATCTCCCTTACATTTTACAATTTGTTCCTGTCTATATTTATTTTTTCCATATTTATTGATTTATTTACTTTATTTCTAAATTTTGTATAAACTAATCGCTTGTTCATATTCTTTGGATCCGTTTTCCAAACTCTCAATAAATAATCCCTTCTCAGTAACATTGTATATAAATATCTATCTATCCATGGACGTTTTATTACTTTCTTCCTATCTATCTTAACTTTATTTGTACTTTCCTTGTAAATGCTATCAAATACACTACACATCGTCTGATACAATAATAACGGACACGTTATTGTAATTAACTGGGCGCAATCATATTCATCCAGCTTTTGTTTAACAGTTTTGTCACTTAACACTTCGCACATACTATTGTTTTTTTATTGCCACTCATACATTGATTATCGCTTCCACTAACTACTTGTAGTAGGTGTATATATACACTTACTTATACTTAGTTATGTATATTCCGTACTAAAAACATACACCTATGGAACTACCTCGATGTATCTCCGTTTACCTATTTCACATAGAAACAGACAGACTAAGATATACAGACGTGGAGCTCGGGAGCAAAATGAAGACTTATTTTTTAGATTAGTAGAGTCTCCTCTGACAGCCCGCATGAGGTGTCGGGAAACGATGTCGAGGCTTCGCCCCCTTATTGCAGTACTAGGTCAGTGCGGATATAGCATAAACGTTGGGGTGCATTTTCTGCGATATGATATTAAGTGTTCGTTAATTAACCAAGCGATAGAACTTCGATATTCACGCCGCCCGCAGCGCGGACCGACTGGCCGAGTAATTGGGGAGGTCTAGCCATCATACCCGTGGGCGATCGGTAGCGTATTGTTGGAAGCTTTTTTTCGCAACTACGTTCGTGTGGAGAATCAATAAAATGGTCTTTGAATCACCAATAAAACAGCATAATTTATTGTTACCGGGAAAATATTTAATATATATTTACCCGGTATATGAAGATAGAGAGGCCACTTTTCTAAAAAAAAATACGTTACACCTAAAGTAGGTTCGGTACAATAGGCAATAGGAACTCCAACTCATCATCATTCATCAGCAGGGACGTTTTCAGCAGAATAGGAGGAACTCCATCAGGCCAACTCGGCTTGTTGAATTCCAGGGCGAGGAGTGCTCTGCGCACTGAGTGGCACACCATATGGACTCCAATGTGGCAAGGGCCTGCGAGTCTTCCTCCCTGTGCAGAGATGGAAGTCATGTCATACAGAAGTTCCTTTAGACAACCTTGGCGAGAGGGCAGAATTTGCTTCTGTATTTTGGAGGCGTCTTATATTGACATTTACATGATCGACTTACGATAAATTATTATAAGGAAATTTTGAATAATATTGGAAAATTACTTAGCTTTCCTTTAAAAAGGATGAGAAATCAGATTTTGAAAATATTTTAAAAAACCGTTACCTTTCATGAAAGTTGTTTTTTACACTACAAATTATAAATAAACATACATAAAAATGTACGCTTTATTTTTCAATATAATATCCTATCATTTAGAAATTACATAATAAACATATTTGCTACGCTTGGCAGACCTCAATTTTTATTATTTTAAGTTTTTATCAGGAAGATGCTACTGCTCATCTCCTACACTACTACATAAAAGGATTAAAAAATCAGATAAATTTTTAACGTATATTTTTATACGATCTTTTTTTAGTAAAACTAGAAATTAATTTTTAATTAAAACTTAATATTCGTTCATCCGCTGGAAGTAAACTGGCACATTAAAATTACGCTCTTGGACTAACTTATTCTAATAAATTAAAAGTTTAATTAAATTTTCAATGAGGGCTAATAATTTTCTGCTCACCAGATGTCGCTAGTTGACACTGAAGTAAAGTTTTTTGTTACACAATATCATTTAATTGAGAAGTTAGTTTTAAATAAAAATTTATCAGTTTCTATAGAATTATATTAATACACAAATGCCTGGTTTGCTCTTTAATTTCTTGCAAATTTTAAACTTTTTTTAAAAAATTTCTACTTTTATGAATATTTGTGGTTTGGTTTATTTATTTTTAATCTTATTAATATAAAATATAGTTAATAGTACAGAAAGAAACATTAACCTTTACATTTTTCGAACAAATTAACTTCCCCGCTATGAAATCTGTCAAATATTATACCTCACTTTTAAGTGGCGCCGCCCTGGTGGCAGAAAAAGTTGTGCCCTCATTGGCACAACTGTAGATTAGTGGTTTATTTATATAATATATAATGGCTACCGTACTTACAGTATTTCATATTATGTCCTTATTATTTTGAATAATTTAAAAGAAAGGAAGGAATTTTCTGAAGGAATTTTATTTTAGTTCTTAGGGGTGGCCAATACATTTGTAGGTAGTTTGTTACAGGTGCCTACATTAACTGCAGTGACCACTTACCATCAAATGCATTGCTCGTGTGACACTCAAATATGGTAAAAAAAATACGTAAAAATACCAAGTAATCCAAACCAAGCAGAAAATATCGTGTTAAGCTTCGTTAATAAAGAAATATTGGTGATTGTTTAGTTAATGGTGTAATAGGAGTGGTGAGAAAGCTAAAAAGCCTGCTTTGCTTAGTAACTAAAGTATAGCTGGCTAAATGCCAGACGGAAAAACCAAAAGTATGCGGTATTTAGTACGGGAAATTCTCAAGCGTGCTTCAATTTTGCGGTTTGATTTTTTTTTTGCTTTTTATTTTTTCTTTAACAAGCGACTCTTTCCTCTTCTTTTCAAAATTGCTCCAAAAAGCATGCATTAAAGAGTTTCACCCTTTTTCTATTAAACATTTAAGTACAAGTTTTACCATACATATTTAGCATTTGTTGGTGTATGTAGCACATTAGCGAGACTAAAAAAATGGAAAGAGAAAGAGGTGTTGGGCCCTAACCTATACTGGGAAACGAGATGTTAACAATTTGAATTAATATAGAAAATATTTTTGCTTTCTTCAAGACCATTATTTTCTGTCATTTAATATAATAAATGATCACATAATAGTAGGGATAAAAACAATCCTTACATTATTCTTGTAGCTATCGTGTAAGAGTAGTCCATTACGAAAATCTCGAAAACCTCAACTAGAGGTGGAAAGCCTGAATGTCTTCTTCTAACTATGAATTATTTAAAATAATATAAAATATACGTATTGTTAAAGAATGTTACCAGTTTATGGATTTTTTATTCATTATTTCTTACAAAATTGTTATTTATTATTCCTACATTTCCAGAACCAACCTTATTCAAGGGTCATTAAAGTTCTAAACAATAATGATTGTACAGTTAACCTGCATGGGGCAACCCTCTTCGATGCTCCGTAGGCTCCAAGTTTTAATTGGAAGAACTCGATGGTAAACAAGCGAAGTTATTTGATCAGAAATTATTTTAAAAACTGAATTTTAACTGCATTAAAATACACTGCTGATTAAAGCCCTTTTCACAAATAGAAATGAATGCCTTCCTTGAAAGATGTTATGCACAGCACACTGGACACACTGCTTGGTGAGCGCAGAGCCTATAATACGCTTGGCACTCGTAATGCTGCTTTCCATCACCAGTTCTGTATATTTAAATGATTTCTCCGGCATTATTCGGGCGCCAGATCTTTGTTAATTAGTAACTAGAGCTCATCAAGTGCACGTGAGAGCAAAGTACAAGACGACTTTCAGACAAAAATATTCATAGAATACAGAAACTTTAATTAACTTCAATGGAAAAGTAAAGACTGGCTTATTTTATTAAAAAAGGTAACTACTTATAGGCCAATAAGTAGCTTATTAAAAGAGATCTTGAGGAATATTATCTTATTCTTGTGGTATTGCTTTTCTAAGACCAGAGATCAGGCGCAGGACCAACGACTTTACGCGTTTTCTTGGGCACGGGGATGAAACAACCCCAATTTCCTGACTATGAGCTGTCACTAAGAATTTCTTGATAGAAAAAAACCAATAACTTATGTATGCCAGATCGGAAATACGTACCCAGGCAGTTAACAGTAACTTGGTTAGATAAGTATTGGCATTAAGCAACCATTTTAACATTTTAGAAATAAGGTAACTTGCTAGCTTACTACTACGGAATAACTAATTACATACTGAATTTATATCTTCGAATAATATCAGTCAACAATTTCTTGTTTAAAATGACTGGTCGTCGCTGCTGGACATAAGGGGGCAGGATCTTTTCTCGCCCAAAGGCAAAGTATAGTCATTAAATGAGGAAAGACATCCAGCGTTCTTGGCAATATACTGCGGGGAATGAGACTGTATGATAAATGTAGTTTTGGGTTCTTTATTGTACTCGTAATAAAATATTTTTCATTATCTTATATTACATCTGTATTAAAAAATAAATTTAAAATTACAAATGGTAGCTTTAGGAAATCTTTCTTTGGCAACAAAAAACAATTCTCATTATGAAACAAGGAAGTATCTCGATATTTCAGATTAATCCAGAATGAATAGAAAGAAGAAAGGCTTTGAAAACTTTTTGTTTCTTTATCATTACTTTAAAGTAAAGCTATGAGGTGGATGTATTTTTTTTTATACAGATTGTACATTATCGTACTTTTTAGTAATGAGGTTTGTAAAATTATTCTTTGTTATCATTTTTTATTAAAAATAAATAATTCTGTTTCTTATATCTACACATATAAATAAAGTTGAAGTATCTGTCTGTAAAATTGAAATAACAGGCAATAATAATTTTGTCTGTCTGTCTGTCCGGGATAATCTACAAGCAATGCCAGTAGAGATCCAGGCTTTCATTATCGTAACTCTATATAACGCCACATTAATAAATCCCGTCCAGGCTAAGTCGTTACAAATGAAATACAAGTTTGAGTAAAAGAATAATTTACTAGAAAATCTAAAAAATTACGACTGCGTTATTGTGTTTTTTTTTGATAATAGTAGGACCAGTGAAAGGTCGGAATATTATATTTTTAATATTACGTGACTAAAAGGAAACTTATAACATAATAAAATTAAATTTCTTTTCATAATCATTTACAAAGTCGTTAACTTTCAAGGGACTTTTTATATTCAATTATAAACTTACTTTCTGTAAATTTCATTTGAATCATGTCGCTCAAGTAAGAACGCTCAAAAAGGTTTCGCAACATTAACTGTATACTTGAACATTTACTTTTCCATTCTTTGGCTTTTTTCACTTTCAACATATGACTAAATGATTGAAAAATTGTATTTTATTTTTATCTTTTTAACTACTGAACAGTATAATTGTGCGTATGAGCACATCTAGGGAAAACTTTTTTTAGTTTTAGAAATAGTTAATAATTAAGACAAAGGTATTTCGCAAAGTAAGAAATAGTCTTAATGAACAAGGTATCTAATATTATATTATATTATAACCAATCAATCCTCAAAATAAAAAACTTTTTCAGTGGCGCCGGTGTGTAATGAATATTTCAAAGCTACCCCCCTATAGTAATAGGTAACGAATATAAATGTAAAGGATCGCTTTATAGCGATAGCAGCACCAATGGATCGGCTCGACCGGGGAAGGACCACGCCCGCACAGAACACCAGCGTACAATAATAACCCAGCATGATACCGCTGGGTTTTTTGGTGAGCGTAAAGAGAACCGGAAATCCTTTTTTTTAGTAACACATTTTGCATTATAAGTCTTTATCGAGATTAGACGAGGGTGTTTATGGGCTACACCATCTACTTGCCATCAGCGTGTACTCGTTTGTTACCTTTTCTTGGACATACAAGTGGTAAAATTTAAAATTTTGTACAACCGACTTCAATATAGAGAACATCATCAATGTAGTGGAAGTCTATTAAATACGCATTATTAAGGATAACTCAAAAACTACTGGTCAAATCTTGATAAATGTATATATATCTATATGGGACGACATAAGAAGCACCATCTTTCAAATAAAAACAGAATCATCAAAATCGGTTCACCTATAAAAAAGTTCTAAGGTAACACATAAATAAAAAAACAATCGAATTCAGAAACTCCTTCTTTTTTGAAGTCGTTTCAAAATAAAAATAAATTATATAGCGAGCATCGGACACACTTGCTTGTTAAAAAAATACATCACCTATTCTTTTACGCTGAGTCGTAACAAGCGACTTAAGAAAAAGTTTAAATATCTTGTAGCATCCAATACACAGAAGTTTCCATCTCGTACAAATAGCAGATATAAAATCTCCCAACCATCGACTGAAAGCAGCGTCATAGAAGCAAAACGTCTGATACTGCGATCGCCGATAAACCTGCTAAGCATGACAATAATAGGTTGCAGAACTCTGTTGGGGTACCACTATCGTACCTGTTTCTGCCGCCAAATATCACAGCTGTGTTGGGTCTGTAGGGTATATATTTAGAGACAGTATAGTTCCAGCTTACTTACAATTATAACTACAGGCTGAGATGCATTCCGTCTGTAGACTTCTTTGCTTAAAGTTTGTTGCAGATGTCCATGGGCTGTAGAAGCCACTTACCATCAGGTGGACAGTTAATTTGTTTGTCACTTTAATTTCATATAAAAAAGGCAAACTCTACTCAACATAGGATAAAATGTTCAGCAGTAGAGTGATTATGGGGTTGATGAGATGAGTTTACAAGCCACTGAAAAATGATACATTCTTGTATTATTCTATTCTAACCAGCAGTTAAAAGCAACAGCTGCAGTTAAATAAACTAATAAAGAAACATGGCTAAACAATCTTTCAACATTCACGTCCTAAAGTTTGGTTCAAAAGATAAAAATGTATACCTAAAAGGCGAATTATAAAGGTAAGCGCATGAAAGTCCTACAACAGATTACATGTATAGCCTTTGAGTCACATTTAGTCACGTTTAAGTAGTTTTATAATGCAAGATAAAGATACGTACTACTACTACTCTTTACATATACTACGTACATATCCGTATTGAGGACAAAAGTGGGGCGGTGTTACTACACTATAGCGAAATTTATAATATACTCGTAGTTCAAATTAAATGTTTGGTGCAGCGAACATACTTGGGATATGATCTGCTCGGGTTTGCAACATATTTATTAGACTTAATTTTGCAGGTTATTTTGATGTGTAATTTTATTATAGAACACTTTGATCCATAAGGGTCTACTTTACATTTTTGAATATGAATGTTGTATCATTGACCTTAAAAAATCATGAAAAATAAGACAGTTAGGAGTTTTTTCGCGACAAAAGAACCTCATTTTGAAACGGTAATACATTAAAAAACACGTTCATGTTTGACAAATAAAATTTTACTTATTACCTACATCAAAAAATAATTTTTTTTTTCAATTTCGTTTCATTTTCATTATTGCGTTTCCATTTTTCAATTTTATTATAGGTTGGAGTTTTTAAGGGATGTTACTTTCTTATATAGTACCAACCCGCTTGCCATGCGTGGCAATTATGGCTAAATACCCTTTTTAGCTAGCCCTTGAATACATGTTTGCAGAGGGATTGTAACGGTAAGTCGCCAAATCCAATATAATGTTGTACAGTCAGGTATTATGTGTCACATATGTCAGTGTCAAGTCAAGTTGAATTGTTTTGAAATTTGCTATATTTATGCATTATGTTCATTTAAAATTATATTGTGAATGGTAACAACGTGGTTAACAATTCACAATAGATAATAATAATACTGAAATTTATACGCGTACAGTGTACGCGTTAACGATGACCGGTCCGGCGGGGTCAACGACCTCCACCGTGAAGTGTGCTACGTGCAATATTGTAATAAATGAGCTATTAGCGTTTATTCAGAATAAATGTGATATTATGGACGAGGATGGAATTATCAGGTTGTGTATAACAGCTTTCAAGCCTGAGGATATTTTGGCAGCGAAGAATCTTCTGTTCGAGTCGCTCAGAAAATCAAGAAGAAAAGTTCTTCGTAAGAGAGAAGGAAAAAGTCAGCGAGAACTGGAGGACATCATCAGTACAATTAAAGAGGTGGACCCTGAAGAATTGCCGATATTTGTGGCCCGTGACTTGCATAAGCTGCCTCCAGTCACATTTGATCATATCGATGTCACTAGGTTACTTAAAGATTTGATTACGCTGCGAAATGAACTCGAGTATGTTAAGGAGGATTATGTAAATAGCGAGAATTTTACACAGTTAAAAAATGAAGTGACGAATCTTAAGCAAGCGTCCTTAGTTAAAAATTTTGAGTGCAATATTATGTGAATAGAATACGGGGATCTGCTAATTATGAAAATGGTCCCATTGGTATAATACATATACCGCCCGAGACAACGACATCTAATATTCACACAAAGACGACCATAGCAATGAGTCAGTGCACTACTAGTGGCACACGGTCTGCCCCTGCGCAGCGCTTCCCGTCTCCATCGCGTGCACCGGATGGCGAATCATCTGTCTCTGTTACACAGCGCATCGAGGTACCCGTGGAGGCCCATGCAGAGGTTTCGAACGTGTCTGAAACCGCGTTACTGGCCTCATTAAACGAGCATTACATAGATCCCGAACGCGCAACCACACAAACTAATACACAAATGAGTATGTCGGACCTTGTGCGTAGTAATAATAATGGTATTACTTGGAAGGAACAGGAAAAAAGTGAAGAGTGGAAATTAGTGCAGAGGAAAAAATATAGGAACCGTTTTAACAGCGAAAAAGGCACCTGCATTGATTTAGAGCAAAAGTTCCGCGCAGCGGATATTCTAATACCACTGTTTATAAATAATGTACATGTCGATACATGTGAGAGTGACATTATATCGTACATAAAGTAAAACCAACATAACAGTGAAGTTACAAAAAATAAAGTCTAAGCAGACAAAGGATTATAGTTCTTACAAGGTACTTGTTCCTAAACATAAACTAACTATATTTATGGATTGTAATCTGTGGCCTGATGGAATAATATTTCGTCGCTTTTTAATTTCCGCCGACGTGAAAATAACAAAGAAAGTGATTCAAGTAAAATGAGACGTAATTTTAATCATTATGGATGAAACATCACTTATTCGTTTAATTGTAAAACTTTAAGAGATCCCGAGGTGCGTAACTAATCTGAGTCGTAAGGCAGATATTATTGCACTGCAAGAAATCTGGCTGTTACCGCATGAAATATCTGAACTCAGTTATGTTAGCAAGGAATTTGGCTACTATGGTAAGTCAGCGGTAGATACTTCTCAAGGTATTTTACGTGGGCGTCCGTATGGCGGAGTGGCTGTTATGGAATAAGTTGAGGTTTCACTGTGTTTCGGTTGTTGAATGTGATAGTGATCGTATTGCGGCAATAAAATTTGTACTACGGACCGAGAGATGTTAGTTTTAGTGTGTATATGCCTACAGATTGTGCGGAAAATTTAGTAGAATACGTTCAGTGTCTGAGTGAGATTGCGGCAATTGTTGAAAATTGTGATATTGAATCGGTTTATATTCTAGGATTTTAATGCCCACCCAGGGCATTTGTTTGGTACTGAAATGTTAAATTTTGTAATGAGTTAAATTGGAATTGTATTGATCTTAATATTTTGGGTGTAGATTCAGACACATATACCTTTGTCAGTGAAGCGCATGGTAGGAGGTGGTTGGATCATTGCATAATCACTGAGGCGGCGCGGAGGTCTGTGGTCTCTGTGAAGGTACACTACGATGTTTACTGGTCCGATCATTTCCTTTAGAAATTCAGTGCGAGATTGCTAATCTGATGCCTAAGCAAACTTTGATGTGCCTCAACTGACAAAGCTATATGGGGTAATAGAAACAAGAGTGAGTTAGAATTGTACGCAAAACTCTGTAATGAAAAATTAAAAGAAATTGAATTTCCTGATAAATTAAGTTGTTGTTGTGATACTCTTTGTAATAATCATAGTTTAGATCACATAGTTATAATAGATAACCTATATTTAAGCATTGTAAAGGTTATGCAAGAGGCAGCTAGGCTTAGCCATGCGGGTGGTAATGGTGACAGGAAAAACGCCCGCCCTCTTGCGGGCTGGAACAAACACGTGCGGGCTGCGCACCAAGATGCCCGCCAGAAATTCCTAAACTGGGTGTGGTATGGAAGGCCACGAGAGGGCTCCTTATACATAGATATGTGCGAGTCGAGAAATTTTTTTAAAAACAAATTGAAATACTGCCAAAATCACCAAGAGCAAATTAAAATGAATATACTAGCTTGTAAGCATGAAAAGAAAGACTTTCGGGGTTTTTGGCAGCAAACAAAGAAAATGGCTCCAAAGTACGGCGTCGGTCAGTGTCAACGGCGCAGTGACCTAAAGATGTTGCGAACTTGTTTCGAGCGCATTTCAGTTTCAGCCTGTCACCGCCACAGGCAATGCTGGTAAATGTGATAAGGTGGTTGCTGAGCCGATCGTGACCGGCGTGCCAGAACGTTTCACTGCCAGGAGGTTTTCGAGGCGATAAAAGGAATGAAGCGTGGCAAGTCGCCAGGGCACGACGGCCTCAGCATTGAGCATTTCCTTTACGCGGGGCCTCACCTGCCAAGGTTGCTGGGAATGCTGTTCACAATCTGTAGGAGGCATGCCTACTACCTGCGGATCTAATGAGAACGGTCGTAGTTCCAATTGTTAAAAATAAAACTGGGGATATTTCGGATAAGACCAACTACCGACCGATCTCATTAGCACTGTGACGACTAAAGTGCTTGATTGTTTGCTTGAGAGACAACAAACAACATCTTAAGTTTCACGACGCCCAGTTCGGTTTTCGGCCAGGGTTATCCACTGAGTGTGCTATTATGTCCCTCAAGCATATAATCAAGTATTACACTTGCAGAAAACATGTGTGTATGCTTTTCTGGATCTGTCGAAGGCGTTTGACTTGGTACAGTATGATATTCTTTGGGCGAAGCTGTTGGCGAGTGGTGTCCCGAATGACATTGTCAATGTGTTTAAATACTGGTATGGACATCAGACTAACCAAGTCAGATGGCTTGGACAGTTTTCTGATGAGTTTAAGCTTAAATGTGGGGTGAGACAGGTGGTTTGACCTCTCCCACACTATTTAATTGCTATATTGATCAGCTCATTCGTGGGCTCAGCAGCATGCGTGTCGGATGTTCTATAGACGGCCTTTGTGTCAATAGTATAAGTTATGCCGACGACATGGTGCTGCTGAGTCCATCAGTCGCTGCTCTCAGAAGACTGATGAGCGTTTGTGAGCGTTTTGCTGAGTCACGGTCTTCTTTACAATGTAAAGAAGAGTGAGTTTATAGTATTTAAGGCAGACAGTTGCAGAGCTCTTAATGTTCCGCCAGTGTACCTAAACGGGTAGCTCTACATCGCGTATCGTCCTTCAAGTATCTCGGTCACATTGTGAACGAGAGGCTGATGACTGTGATATGGAGAGGGGAAGAGCGTTGGCAGTCCGCTGCAATATGTTAGCCCGCAGATTTTCACGTTGTACCACAGAAGTTAAAATAACATTGTTTAAAGCCTTCTGCCAAACAATGTACACGTGTAATCTGTGGGTTGATTATACGCGGGGGCTTTCAGTGCACTCCAGTACAGTATAATAATGCCTTCAGGATGATGTTGGGTCTGCCGCGATTTTGCAGCGCATCGGGCATGTATGCGCAAGCGCGCTGATAGCTTCGAAACGGTGTTGCGTAAACGTGTAGCCTCGCTCATGCGCAGAATACGTGGTAGCTCCAACACCATACTGAGGGCTATTAGTAGCAAACCAGATTGTCCTATTATGGGACACTGGGTGAATATGCATGTGCATAAACCTAGTGCCTCGGGTAGGCCTGGTTTGTACTTAAACTAACTAACTAAGAACAAATTATAACTAACTAATTATTCGTGTCTGCGCTTAATTATTACTAACATAGCTATAACTTTCTTTGTACCTACTAACAATTATGGATGTTTGTCCGAAATAAAGAGATTTTATTTTATTTTATTTATTTATTTATTATGGAAGCAATGACACGCAGTCATCAATATGATATAAATATTTATTATTGTAACGTTCATCAAAACAACGTCCATCAAAGTAACGTTAATCGAGAGGCTTGACAATTTTTGCCTTTTTTCTTGCATGGCTCTGCCACGTATAAAAGGATGTATATGTATACCTGGCTATTGATAAGCGAGTTTCCTAATAAAGGTTTTGTTTCTCGTTTTGAGGTACGATACCCTAAAAAAGGGAATATTTTAAAACTATTTTCGACTTTTTTGCTGCTTGAATACAATGAACTATTTCAGTGTTTGTTGTGACCGTTAGGCAAGAGTAGCGACGTACGGGTCGCAATATCTTCTCCGTTTGTGGAATGTGATAATGTTATATATTTTCACATATTAAACTGTCGTCAAATGTTGTGTTCCTCATTTATTATCCTACTACTTTGTTTCTCTTTGACTTGAGTTTTATATTTCGGTCGGTTCGGTAATTTATAAGAATACTCTAAACATTCTAAACATGAGACTACTTTACTAGGTCAGGAGTGAGTCAAGGTAGTACGTTAGGACCTTTGCTATTCGTGATATTTATCAACGATTTGCCAGATGTTGTTTTGACTTCAGAGTGTCTCCTATTTGCGGATGACCTGAAACTAACTCTGGGTATTGAAACTGAGGCTGATGCAATGACATTACAGAGAGATATTGATGCTGTGTCTATATAGAGTCAAGAAAACCACCTTCCGTTCAATAATCTCAAATGTAAAATAATAACTTTCACGCGAAAATCACAGCCCATTATTGTTAATTATAAGTTGACTGACGCTCCTTTGGAAAGAGTTAAAGAGGTTAGGGACTTAGGATTACTATTAGATTGCAAATTAGATTTTCACACGCACATCAACAAAATTTGTAAGTCAGCGCACAAAATGTTAGGGTTTATTAAGGACTGCGTCACAGTTTGATAATACACGGGTCGCAAAAGTATTATACAATGCTTATGTGCGCAGTAAACTCGAGTACGGTGCTATCTGGAACCTTACGAAGAGAAATACGTTCTAATGATTGAAAAATACAACGTAAATTTGTTCGATGGATATATAAAAAACAGTACGGATACTATCCCTACTTATACCCTTCCTTATTCGTGTCTGGTATGGTGGACATTGAAACGTTGAAATTTAGAAGGGCAATGTCTCAAGTTATGCAATATCTGTCCATAATTCACAATAGGATTGATAGTCCCCAAATACTAGAGCGTGTCCGCATCTTGGTCCCTGGGAACGTGTCAGCAAACTCGCAGGGACAGGTGGCGCCGCGGCGCCGCCCGCGACTGCTGGAGCCCCCCCGCGCACGTACCGAGCGCGCTCGTCAAGCGCCCACCAACCGCGCACTCCGCATTATTGGGGACATACTTGCACAGCACCACGAGCTAGACTTATTTGCCGATGGATTAGGACATTTGTACAAAGAAATTCAAATAATTTTAAATAAATTCTAGCCATCAAACTTACATATCGTCGTTGATATTGCAATACGTTCTATGTCAGATTAAGCTGATTTTTCAGGAGAGACATAAAACATTTTAGTGTCGTAACGATTACTTATAGCGATTATATTTTTAAACTACATTTTCAATAAAGATGTTTTTCATCATATTTGACAATAAAATAGTAATATTAATACTTCAGTTCAGAGATTCAGTGACATAGAACCTATTGCATTTCAATTTTATTCTAATAATTATATTTCAGTAACGACATAGGACTTTTTTTGTAACAAATATATACTGGTTATACGAAAGTTTTTCAGTCAAAATTAAAACATTTCTACTAGATTCAAAACGTTTAAAAATGTCTATTTTGCAAACATCTCCCCAATATTTGAAAAGGTTAGGAGTCAAGAAAGGAAAAGCAAATGTCGATTAAAGCAGAGAAAATTTATTTATACTTAATTATCATACAAATCACACAGTCATAACTATTAGTTATAATATACTTAATATAATTTACTTTATTATTTTTTGAATGTGAGGACAATCTGATGAGGAAGTATGGGAACAATTATGCTCCAGCAAATCATAAAATGCATGATAATCACTTGGTATCAGTGGTTTCATTTCTTGTAAATGAATGAACTTTGTCAACTCAGTGGGCAAGTGAGAACTGTACAAAGCAGTTAGAGTAATAACGTTACTTGATGGTCTTTTTGGTAAATACTCAAAGTCATTGTCGAAATGAAGTTTGTACTTAATTTTGCCTTCTGGCAAGTATAGTAGATTGCAAATGTCGGTAACTACTGGATCACCTTTCTTATTTCCTGGTCTTATACTTGAATATTTGCCTCCATCGTATTTCCAGAAGTCGTCGTAGTTTAGAAACACCACATTATACGGATCTTTCCTTGCACTTTTCATAATTGTAATGTAATCGGCTGGGATATAAATTTCGCGATGTGCGGGTAGCTTTCTTTCGATTGCACTGTGGATTGAATCTACTTCCATTTGAGTATGGCCAACTTCCAGGTATTTCTGTTCAATAGTCACGTTCTTTTCAATTGCCAATTCAAGTAGCGCGTTCGCTAATTTAGCTGATCTATTCTGGTAGCAACATCCATCACTCCATAGAATAATTTTGGTTACATTCGACCTTTCTAGTTCCAATCTTAGGTGTTTGATCAAAATTGAAGCAAACACATTGCTATCTAGACCTCCATTGCCTTCATGCCACAAATAGCAAAATACCTCTTTTGTTTTTAAATTGTAAATTGTATAGTTATGAACTTTTAGTTTCGTTTTATAGTAAGTAGCTGATGCTTGCATTCTTGGGCATAACAACACAGCTTGCATGTCCATTGTATAAACAGCTGTATCAGCTCCAGTATTTTCTTTATCCTTACTTTTCTCTTCTCTTGATCTTTCTTTTTTCTGTAAATGATTAGCATACTCGTCCGCAGCTACATTTCCATTTTTAAATGCAATACATGTATTGCATTGTTCTTTTCTGGGTTTAAAAATGGATAGATTCAACTCATGGAACTTTCTAGAAAAAGAAGCAGAGCAATATTTTTTCTTGCTATGAGTGGAACAAAATTTCAGATATTCCGCGTACAAATCACCTGTTATGCTATTCCAAACAGGGTCTAAATATAGTTTTTTTGTCGAAGATCTGCAATAATGTGATTCTACTTTCGGCAATTTATCAAAGAACTCAACAATACTATTGGTCTCTTCGGATTCATCATATCGAATTTGTGGTTGAACTGGAGGAAGCACAGGCCCAGTATTGTTCAGTAAATTTTCTGTAAGCCAGTCTCGAAGCTGCCTTGAGCCGATAGACAAAGTTCTCATAAACATGATCTTGCAGACATGAATTCTTTGAACATTATTGTCTGATCGCAGCATTAAAAAATACTTAAAAGACGTTCCTTTCCTGCTGCTTTCGTTGTTAGAAGAACTACGACGGTATTGGGGGGTACTGACGGCAACTAAATTTCTAACATAAACTTTTCGTGAATCCCATGATTGTATGTTCCAAAATTCGTCGAATATTAACCGCCGGTCGTTTTCAGACAATTTCTCACACTCATATTGCTGTCGGGGGCCTCCATGCTGTATTTTAGAGTGACCATTACAGGCTTCTTGCAAGACTTTAGCTGGACGTACAAGAGTTTGCTGATATTTGCCATCCTGGTCCTTTTGAAAACCAACATACTGCTCTCCCTTAAGTCTAGCTTCAGAATTTTTTATTCTCTTCCATTCTGATTTTTCCGCTTTACCTTTGCTCATTCTTTTCTTTTTTCTGTTATTGTTCATTCATTTGCGGGTCAATGTGTCGCATCGTTCATCCAAAATTTCTTCCACTTCGGAAGAATCGGTAATAATAGTGTCTTCATCTGCCTCGAACTCAGGATCAGAAGGGTTGACAGACTCTACATCGGAAAACCCACAAAAATTCTCATCATCGCTTACATCGCTTGGTTCCCTAGAGTTAAAGCAAACAGGTGCAGGTAGAAACTCTCCCGTTTTTTCGTCCAGTACTGCTACTTCGTTTATGGAAGTTGCTGTGGTTACCATGTCGACTAACCTTTTCCTCTTGTCAGCCTATGCATGATGAGACAATATTATACCTGTCAAAGGACAAATTAAGCATAAGCCACCCAAATTAAGCAACAGCCACCCAAATTCACCCAAAGCAAATGAAATATAATTTCAATCAAAATGCAATATGACCTATGTCACCATATTTTCATGAGTGATATGACATAAAACATATTTCATGCTATATTTTATTTCAAAAGAACGTCACAGAAAGTAAAATATAAAATACTATTAATCACAAGTATAGGACAAATGTTAGTTACGTACTCTAGATGTAAATTACACAAATAAGTTTTAGGTTAAGATAAAATTTTATAGTATACGTCCAAGAACTGTAGGTTAGTTATTGTTTGTAGAAGGCAAAACCGGTAAACTTATGGTTATCTATTCAAATACAATTTTTTACAATGAGTATAGGTTATACAAAAAGAACTTACCAATTATTTGTCAAAGAAACAAAACAATCACAATTTTTTCACAATAAGAAAAACAGTTGCCGTTCAAGATCCGACATAGAACGTATTGCAATATCAAATTAGAGTGTTTTTTGTCACGTGACCTATTGCATCAGTTTCGAATCCGGTGATCGGATTGGCTTTTGACATTTATTACCCAATTGTTAATCTTATAAGCGTTTTGGATGTGTCATCTGTTAGTTTGTAAGATGAAATAAAATAAATAAATAAATAATAAAAAAAAACTTGAATATCAAATTTTCTTGGTATTCAGTCATCACAAGATTTTTCCGTTATTCAATTATTGAGCTATGACATACCACATAACACAACAAGTTAAGTAATGGTTCTGTATAAAACAGTCTCTCAAATACCGCCCTCGCAATTGCATTTCTATTTTCGTTATTTATTGATATTAGGTCCTTACATATGAAATTAGCGTTTTGTCGTACTGACCACTTTGATCTGAAATATCTCCTCTTTGGTTAAGAACTCCAAATTCAAAGGAGTCAATCGTTTTTGGGCCCACTAGAAATTTTGGCGACCCTCAATGGTATTATATACAAAAAAAAGATACCAATTTATTATCGTAAATAGCATAAAGATTTTATGAAAATCTAAACGGAATCAAGAAATCTGAAAAATAGAGTTGTTTTGATATTTGTGTTCATGTCATTGGTTCAGATACCGTAATATTTAAAAAAAAATGTAGTAGAGATGTGCCTACTCGGAAAAAACTCGACTCGAGTTAACTTGTGTTGAAATTCACATAACTCGAATAGTACTCGAGTTACGCAACTCGAATGGGCGGAACGAATCTGTGTCCGTTTGTTACAAATTATTTTTATATTTGTGCTTACATCCATGATAATTATTATTACTTAACTTAATAGGTAGTTATATATTATTGGTTTGCGTATAGACAATTTTCATAAAATAATATCACTCTAACTTTACGACGTAGCGTAAAGTAATGTTACTAATAATTTAACTATAACGAATTATACTTAATCAGCTTATTGATATTACATAATATATCAATAAATTGCTCGAATTAGTAAGTCGAGTTCACTACTAAATTGTAGACAGACACTGCATTGACCGTAAGATAAAGATGCGACTCGAGTAGAATTTTGTGACTCGAGTCACTCGGGTTTTATCATTTCACTCTAGTTGTAATCGAGTTTTTGAGTTATTCGAATTAACTATTTACAGTCCCTGCATCGATTGAAGTTTATCACTCGAGTTAAGAATAGCGATTATATTAGTTAATGCATTTTTAAATAGGTACCTTTATTAAATAAGTAATATGTGGCAATATCGATATTCTATTATATCGATATTTTATTATACTTGTTTGTTTACAAGACAATAAAATAAATATCGTCTCATCGATGCACAAGTGTTTAATATAATATGGATTTTAGACTTTATTTCCTTTTTATTTTTTTGTGGTCGCATGGTAAAATTATCAAAACATTTGAAATTGGAAAATGAAAATTGATGAGTTTAGTTAATTAATATAAGAGTATGTATGTAATACAAGAGTTTACATTTACACCTAGAATTTTGAAAAATCTATAAGATATATTATTTATAATGAATTACCTAAAACATATGACAAACACAGGTTTTAAAACCTTATTAGTGAGTCAAAAGTGACAAAGTATTAAAGTTTTATGTTATTAGTAAAATCTAAATTAAATAATATATAGAGTAAATACACAAAAGAAGTTTTTGTGTATGTTAAAAGAAAATTAGCACCAATGGGTCGAGGAATTTAAGAAGGCTTCTCTATTTAATCTAGCTTCATCGACTTTGAAGAGTGATTCATTTAACTGCATTTAGATATATGTAAATACCTTATGTATTCAGCAAGTTGCTCCATAAACTTGACAATGCCAAATAGCATCAAACATGGATCCTGAATTTATGCCAGTCATAGTAGATAGATAGTACATATATTTATGTGTAAATAAGTAGTTTTACTTGTACTAGAAGCAAATATACAGTTTGCATAAGTATTGTTACTTAGTTAAGCCATTTTTACTTGTGTAATGGTTATATCCTTGTTGATCAGATGCTTCATTATGTTTAAACTGCTGTGTTGTTGGCTCTGCAGAAAGGAATATTATTTTGTCATTTACTATCAGATAATTAATATAAAAATAATATCCTTTTTCCCTACATGATACCAGTGAAAATAAGAAATCAGACAACTTTTACAAATATTGTTGATGTAAATCCATAATTAATACTTTAGTGTTTGGTCATCTGGAGCTGATTAATGTTGTATATTTTATAATAATTTCTTGATTATTTAGCATACAGGCAGAGGCAACAAAATACTGTCAGAAATATGGAAATATAGTTTACATTGAAGTATAGTATCTATATAGACTTATCTTATATCTCTTATTATTGAAAATGTCCTGATTTCTAACAATATAATATGTGGATGTGTTTTTTGGCTTCTTCAATACAAGCATAAACATAGACCCCACACACTATTTAGATTGCAATAAATATAAAAAAACTAATATATTGATAATAATTATTATTTAGTGTAGTACACTCTTTACAATATTCATTAACTTTTTTCAGGTGGGTTGCTTAGAATAAATGTGTATGTCTTGTAGGCTGAAAATAATCTTGCAGAGCTGCTCGTAAGCAGAGACAAAAAAGTATATGGATATTGAAGACAACAGTCTTATATCACATAAAATATCCTTATGATTCCTAACAATTTCATAAATGGACATGTTATTATCAAGTTATTTTGAAAAAATCTTTTGGAATGATAATGACTGACAATAATAAATACAATTAAATTATACATGTGTTTTGTAATCCTTACACAACTAGTTTAAAACATCTCACTTCATATTTATCAACATAAATAAACATGATATTACCTAGTCATTTTGGCTTTAATGGTGTTTGGGGTATAATAACTAATCAGTTAATATATTTTAAAGCAAAGTTACACACTGCACCTTTACTAACCACCAAAGATATATCAAAATAAAGTCTTAACACCGCGCCTGTCTGTCTGTTCCACTATTAATAGACTACTTTTGAAATGATTACAGTAATAAATACAGTGGTATTTTACTTTGTATTTTATCTTTTACAACCAGATTAAAACATCTTTCTTACTATATAGCATGTAAAGGTAATATTATAAATGAAACATTATCTTTTATTCATTTTGGCTTTAATCATATTTATTTAATTATGTAATGGTGTTTGTGATGTATATTCACTAATCAATCAATACATGTAAAAATAGCCTCCACACCATGTTTCTTGGTCAGTGTACTATTTTTTGCCGGAACTACTAAAAGGATTTTCCATCAGTCTAAAAGTACCTATAAATGTTAAATGTACCTGCAACTTTGTTTTATGCTATTAATTATTTAGCTGTCCTATTCTATTCTATATACACTATTCTAACTCATAATACTAATAGAAAACAACTTTTAGTTTAGGCTCAGAAGGGCTAGAACCCAGAGCCGTAAAGCCAGATTGCAAAAAAAAAAGCGTTTAGTTTCTTTTTAGGTTATTGTGATATTCATATTTTAATTTCTCTGAATTCCCTTTAGATGCGATAAAACTAATATTAATTTTGCAATCTATAGATTATAAGGAATAAATCGACATACATTTCATTAAGTGTCCCTAAAATTTGTAGTGGGCCCATTCTCCATACAAAAAGAAATTGTCTCCTTTATAAATTCGTTTAGCTGAGTTTTGAAAACAGTTATTCGTTTGTTTTTTCCTCATTATTTTTTTCTTTGGCGTCGCTTATTACCGCACAATGGAAAACATGAAATATCAGTATATTTACGAGTACGAGTTTGTCGGCGATACGCCAGGGTTTTCACGCTCAGGGTCCATCACAATGAAATAGCACACCAAATATTACGTAGTTTATTTTCGCACAATTACTAGTATAGAACAGAACAGTCTTTACATAAATCAACCGCTTTTATAGTTTCCTTACAAAAATGGATATAGCAAATACAACTTCTTTTAAATCAAACAAATAATATTAAGTACCACAAAATAATTCTTAAAATAGACCTCAATATTCATAATAAATATTTTAATGAATTTAAATAACTACAAACGATTTATATTATATAAATGTTTGTTCATTTAATTTGAACAAACATTAGTTTATCATAGTTAGTCAACATCTGGGCTCTAATAGTCTGTCAAAAGGTGGCGCTGCAAGCATGATTCGAATTAAAGTAAACAAGACTTATTGCATAAAATAATAAAATTTGATACAAAATAATGATATTAATTCTAGTAGATATTAATTTGAACATTTACACAGTAAAATGAGTATTTTAACAATAAATTAAACATCAAACGTCTTCAAAACTTTCAAACAGTCAAAACAGTGTCTACTAAATATCAGACCTTAAGAAATAACGGATTTATGTTTATAAATAACTATTTAAATTTAAATCTTATATATTTCAGATATTCCTATAATAATATATTCACTTAAACGATAAACTAAAATATAAATATCAATATTTGCCAATTATTGCCGATAGATGGCGATTTGCACCCATAAGTTCTACCGTGGCACCAGTGCTGCAGAAACAGCTCGAAGGATTGATGGTGTCGCAAAAGAAAGCACGGTACGTTTTTGGTTTCAACGTTTTCGTTCTGGAAATTTCGACCTTCAGAACCAACACTGTGGACGGCCGGAGACCAAAATGGAAAATGAAAAATTAAAGGCTATTGTGGAAGCGGATCCATCACAAAGCACTTCAGAGATAGCTGCAGGCTTCGGGGTAAGTGATAAAACTGTATTAATCCACTTGAAGCAAATCGGGAAAGTAAAAAAACTTGAATGATGGGTACCTCATGAATTGAGTGAATCGATCTTGCAAACACGCGTCGACTGCTGTGTTACTTTGCTCTGTTGTGGGTAGTCTTAAAATATTATATATTACGAAACCGCCTTTATTAATAAAAACAGTTGTCATCTGAACTTCGTTGTTTCATTGTCACTACATGGTGGCAGCGGTTAAAATACCTAAATAGTTTTGGATTTTACGTTTGAATAACGTTAATTTGTGTTCTAAATTAAGTGTAAGGGATGGAGCATGCAAGACCGCCAACCGAATTGAGTTGAGATGGCAGCCCCGTCGGCCGGGCCGACGCATGGAAGAGGTGGAAGGCATCTTTCATCTTTTTCTTAAAGCATCGGGGGTGCATAAAGAAGAGAGAAGCACACAGGCGAGTTTGCTTATTAATCTGATTGGATCAGATGGATGTGATGTTTACGAGACTTTAACATTCGATTCAGAAGAGTAGCGTGAGGACGTCGAAATATTGATGAAATATTTGACGAGTATTTCGGTGTTCAATCTAATATAACATTACTGAGATATAATTTTTTTACGAGGTATCAAGAAACTGGAGAATCTATTGATCAATATGTAACAGCGTTAAAGTTACTCAGTAAAAATTGTGAATTTAAAAATTTAGAGCAAGAGTTGATTCGCGACCGTATTGTGTACGGCATAAGAAGCACAATTGTAAGGGACCGGTTGTTACGGACAGATGAATTGACTTTGGAGAAAGCAATTAAAATATGTCAGGCGGATGAAATGTCAATAGACAGCAAGCGTGTGATGGAAGCAGGTAGCTTCGGCAGTTCGGCGAGCTGCGGGCCCGTGCGCGTTGAGGCGCTATCGGTGCGCGGCGGCGGGCGGCGCGGCGGCGCTCGCGGTGGCGGGCGCGGCGGCAGGCGCGGCGCGCGAGCTGCGCACGGCGCAACCGCAGCGTCGCCTTGTCCACGTTGTGGTGCTCAGTGTACTGATGTAGGTTCATGTCCAGCTATTTCGGTAAAATGCTATGTGTGCGGTAACTACGGCCATTACGCTAGGATGTGCAAATGTAAAAATAGTGTTAAAAAAATGTATGAAATAGAAGTGAATACAGAAAAATCTGATAATGATGATTGTGAGTCGTTTTATGTATCTGTGTTAATGGATACAATGCAGAACAAAATCGGCGGCGATGACTGGTACGAGGTATTAAGAGGTGAGTGTGGCTTTGAACGTTTTAAGCTGGATACTGGTGCCGACATTAATTTCTTATGTTATAAGAGATTTTTGACGCTGGGGTTTGACACGGAAATTATATGTAATAATAATAAAATGAAATTACAGTCGTTTAGCGGGGATGTTATTCCGATAAGAGGAGTTTGTCATCTTAAATGATGGCATAAAAGTAAAATGTATGTTTTAAAATTTGCAATAGCAAATATTAATTGTGAAAGTGTGCTGGGTCGACAAGCGTGTTCGGAACTAGGATTAATTCAACGGGTTTACGGCATTAATTTGGTAGAAAATTCGGATCTTTTTGAAGGCTTAGGATGCTTACCTGGTGAGTACCATATAGTTATTGATAAATCAGTTAAACCGGTAGTTTGTGCTCCGCGAAAAGTACCTCTAGGATTACGTGATAAATTATTAGAAGAATTACACAGGATGACTGACTTAGGAGTCTTTAGAAAGGTCACTCACCCAACACAATGGGTTAATTCAATAGTAATTGCAGCAAAAAAGAATGGAACATTGCGAATTTGCTTAGACCCGAGACCTCTCAATGATGCTATACAGTGCACATTTCAACTGCCAACCATCAAGGAACTTGCCACAAAATTCACGGAGCTAGTTTTTTCAGTATTAGATGCAAATTCAGGTTTTTGGGCAATAAAACTTGATGATCAGAGTTCAGACTTATGCACCTTTAGTACACCGTTTGGGCGCTATCAGTATTTAAGGTTACTTTATGGTTTAAACTGCGCTTCAGAGGTCTTTCATGCTAAGATTAAGCAATTAATAGAGGATTTAGATGGAGTAGATTCTTTTATAGACGAAATAATATGCTGGGGACGAAATAAAGACGAACATGATAGGCGTTTAAATGCATTATTAAATAGGGCTCGTGAAATTAATTTGAAATTTAATAAAGATAAATGTCGTATATGTGTGGAGGAAGTGACTTACTTGGGTCATATATTTAACAAAAACGGAATGAAACCAGATTTAGATAAAAAATAAAAAGATAAAAAATATGCCTACACCAAAAGAACGAAAATCGTTAGAACGATTTTTAGGAGCCGTAAATTACTTATCTAAGTTTACACCTAAGTATTCTGAGCGTATTTATCCCCTTACTCGACTATTGAAAAAGGACACGGAATGGTGCTGGGAGAGTGAACAACAGAATGCGTTCGATTTATTAAAAGATTTAATAAGCAAAGCACTCGTGTTGGCTTTATATGACGTATCGCAACCGGCTGTAGTCTCGGTGGACGCGAGCAGTGTAGCGCTAGGAGCCGTGCTGTTGCAGGGCGGCCGACCTATTGAATATACTTCGCGTACACTCACCGACACACAGGCACGATATGCGCAGATAGAAAAAGAAATGCTAGCTATTCTCTTTGCGTGTGAAAAGTTCCACCAATATATTTACGGTAAAAGTGATATTTTAATTGAAACAGATCATAAATCATTAGAAAGCATTTTTAAAAAGCCCTTAGATTCGATACCAGCACGCTTACAGCGAATGATTTTACGATTACAATGTTATGATTCGATAGTTACATATAAGCCTGGAAAATATATGTACTTGGCCGATACATTATAACGTGCCCCTATTCCAGAACTATATAATGAATAAAGTGAGTGATAATGTATTATATAAAATACATATGGTAGTTTCTAACATGCCCGTATCATATAAAAAATTAAGTGTAATTAAAAATGAGACTTTAAAAGATAATAACTTAAAACGTTTAATGAGATATATAAATCAGGGTTGGCCGGAATATAAACGAGATATTGATGATATTTTAAAATATTATTGGTCTATGAGAGGAGATTTATTTTGTGTAGATGGCGTTATATGTAAAAACAAACAAATATTAATTCCTAGTTCCTTAAGAACCGAAATGTTAAAAATCATACATGATGGGCATTTAGAGATAGACCGCTGTAAAAGGCGCGCACGTGAAGTGTTATTCTGGCCAGGGATTTCTTATGATATAGAGAGATATGTGAATAGGTGTGTAGTGTATCGAGAGAATTCAAATAACTCTAGTAAGGAACCAATGATTGCTGTTTCTATTCCAAATTTACCATGGAGTAAAATCGGGACGGACATACTTCATTATTGTGGACTATTATTCATGTTTTATGAAAGTAGCATTGTTACATGAAACTACTTCTAAAAGCGTCATAAACATACTGAGAGAAAATTTTGCTAGAAATGGGATACCAGACATTGTAATAAGCGATAATGGTCCACAATTTTCAAGTCGGGAATTAAAAAACTTTGCGGTGGAGTGGGGATTTGAACACATAACGTCATCACCCAATTACGCACAATCAAATGTTAAGAGTGAAAGGGCCGTGCAAACAATAAAAAATATATTTAAAAAATCCATAGATCGTGGAAGTGACTTTTATTTAAATTTTCTAAGTTATCGAAATACGCCTCGCGATGATTTTAATTCTCCCACACAGCTGATGATGGGTCGTAGGTTAAAATGCAGGCTACCTGTGCACCCGGAAATAGGTAATAATATAAATATAATAATAACATATATTAATGCATGTCCCCCGGGTGGTGCTAAACGAGCGACAAAGCCCAAAGCGGCTCCTTGCCGTATGGTAGCGGCGTAAAAGCTATCACCCCTCAGTTCGCACCATGAGCCAGCAAGTAAAAGAAATGGTCTCGAGTTGCCGGCGCCCCTTTAATGGGGCAGGGGTGCGAAGAATCTCCGGGAGAAAAACCGGCGACGAGGTTCGCCACCCGTCACGTTCTGTCTCCCGGAGGGGAGAAAAGTGGATTGCGGTGGCCCGTCTGGCTACGCTGAATGTATTTGGAGCAATGATTGATAAGATGGATGAAGTATGCGAAATGATGAATGATAGAGGAATAGATGTGTTATGTGTAAATAAGACGAAACGAAAGGGAAAGGATGCCACCGCACATGGTATGTATACCGCTTACTGGTCTGGTGTAGACGAGACGAGACGGGTCAATGTGTGAAAGAGTATGAATGTGTAAGCCCAAGGCTGCTATGGATACGAATGAAAGTGGGCTTAAAGAAACTGTTTGTGCTAGGGGTGTACGCCCCAGATATGTCTAAGCCCACTTATATCCGAGAGCAGTTTTGGAACATGGTAAGGATGGTGTTGATGAAATGTAAGGTAAATGAAAATATTATTATGTTAGGAGATTTTAATGGAAGGGTTGGGGTGAAGAGGTCTGGTTATGAAAGGATATTAGGAACGTTTGGCGATGAAAGTATAAATGAGAATGGTGAATGAGGTCCTTCACCGTATGTGTGGAAAATAATCTTTTTGTGACGAACACTTTCTTTCGCCATAAGAGGATTCACATGTATACATGGGAAAGAGGTGATGATAGAAACATGATAGATTTCATAATTGTGGATGAAAGAATGAGGAGCGCAGTGGTAGATACAAGGGTTTACCAGGGGTCCAACGTAGGGACGGATCATTACTTGGTCTTATGCCGAATTAATGGTCTATTTAAGCGTTGGCGGCATCGGACATCTGTGTCTACCACTGCGTTACAGCGTATAAGAATAGAGAGGTTACAAGATGAAGGTGTGAAAGAGAAGTTCAAATGTAGACTGAGAAAAAATATAAGTGGTATGGATGAATTGTGTATGAATGATTTAGACTTGGAGACTGTGTGGTATAATGTCAAGAAAGGTTTGGTGGATGCAGCCACCGAAGTATGTGGTGTAAGTAAGAGAACGAATGAAAGGAAAAATATTACGTTGTGGTGGGATGATGAGGTACGGATGAAAGTTGAAGCAAAGAAGAGAGCATGGCTAGATTTACTAGCAACCAAAGCTGGTAATTCTAACGGTAGTATGATTGATGAGATTGAAAGAAAAAAGGCAGACTTTAGACGTATAAATAAGAGAGTAAAAGAAGTTGTTGAAAGGAAAAAGCAAGAAAGAACGGATAAGAATGATAGAAGGATATCTGATTACTTCCAGGCAAATATTAAAATGTTCTGGAAACTCGTAAGAACTGCCAGGGGAAATTCAATACAGCCTATAATGAATGCTATACGAGACGAGAATGGCTGTATGCTGAATGATGAAGTTTCTAATTTAAAGAGATGGAAGGAATACTTTGAAAGCGTGTTTATGAGCGAAGAGTCGTCTGAATTAAGTGAAATAGAAATTCCGAAAGAAGTGGAGAGAGGTAGGGAGATAAGTGTAGATGAAATAATGAAAGCAATGAAAAGCATGAAAGCAGGTAAGGCAGCCGGATAGTATCACTCGAAATGCTAAGGGCTGGAGAAGCATTGGTGGCAGGCCTGCTGTACACCTTGTTTAATTTATATTGGGAACTGAAGCGGGTACCGGAAGACTGGTGCAAAGCCGTTATAGTCCCAATATATAAGGGAAAAGGGTCGCAGCAGGACTGTAAAAACTACCGTGGCATTAGTTTGCTTAGCATTGTGGGTAAACTGTATGCCAAGGTGTTAATTGAAAGAGTTATGGAAGAAACTGATGGAAAAATTTGGAATGTGCAAGCTGGATTTAGAAAGGGGATGGGGTGTACGGACCAAGTATTTTCCATGCGAATGATTACGGATAAGTTTTTGGCCAAAAACCAGAAAGTTTTTTGTGCGTTCATGGACTTGGAAAAGACTTATGATAGAGTGGACAGGAGGCAAACACTTAACTCATTTGGTTTGAGTGCTGGTTTGATACAGGCATTAAGGTCTCTTTATAGGGTTTCTAGTGCTTGTGTCAGGATCAATGGGGTCTACTCGGACTGGTTTGGCATTCAAAAAGTCGTCAGACAGGGCTGTGTAGCTTCTCCGTGGCTGTTTAACCTATTTATGGACAGTTGTTTGCAAACTTTGAAAGTTGAAGAATGTGAGTTGAGAATGGGTGAGTTAACCGTCAAATGCCTTTTGTACGCCGATGATCAAGTCATATTTGCATCGTTGGCGGCCGAGTTGCAAATGATGGTTACTTTAATGAACTGGTCATTAAAAGAAAGGGGTATGAAAGTGAACGCAAGTAAGACGAAAGTGATGGTTTTTGAAAGAGAAGTAAGTAAAACGTTATGTGAAATAAGAATAGAAGGGGAGATGATTGAGCAAGTGGATGAGTTTCTATATTTGGGATGTTTATTTAGCAGGGATGGTAGATATGATAAAGATGTAGAACGACGAGTGAAAGTGGTCTGGCAGAAGAAGCATGAGAGTAGAATAAATGCTGTAGAAATGCGGTCATTAAGGAGTATGCTAGGGCTGAATCTGAATGACAGGGTGAGAAACAGTGTGATAAGAGAAAAGTGTGGTTTGCAAGATGACGTTGTGACCAGGATTAACAAAGAAATGCTTCGGTGGTTTGGTCATGTAGAAAGAATGAACGAGGAAAGAGTGACAAAGCAAATTTATGTTGCAGAAGTGAACGGAAGAGTCGGGGAGGGACGGGTCTAGACGAAGGTTTATCGACCAAATTGGCGATATATTGAAAATGGGCCAGATTAGGAGTACCCTTAACCAACGAGCGTGTATGCGTAGATATATGGATGTAAAGGAGGCGAGAGAAGTGTGTCAGGATCGTGCCAAATGGAAGTCCGTAGTCTCTGCCTACCCCTCTGGGTGACAGGCGTGAGTGTTTATGTATGTAATATATATTAAAAATAGGACATGTAAATAATGAGAGACAACACAAAGTTATGCTAGATAAACAAAATAAATACAAAATGTATTATGATTTACGTGCCAAGCCTTTACCTGTATTAGATGTCGGCGATGAGGTGACTATGATAGAAAAAAATTGTAAAATGCCAGGTTATATCGTTGCAAAAGAGGCGACTCCCCGCTCATATTTTATTAAAACTAAAAGAGGAATGGCAGACGTCTAATAAAAGATAAAACACAAGAAAATAGAACGTCAGGACTAATAGTACAGGAGAATAAAGAACATAATTCAATTACAACAAAAACTACTTCTACGAGTAGTAAGAATGAGGAATAGTCATCGAACGATGAATATGAACCAACAATGTTAAATATTGAAGTTAATGAAAATTATTCTCCTCCTCTCACTCGAAGTAAAGTAAATAAAAATAAAAAATAACCCGCTTAATTAATCCTTTGTAATCACAAAAAAAAGTTAGGTTATGGTAAAGTAATGGTAAAAAGCAAAAAAAATTGTTCTAAAGTAAGTTTTTTATTCATGTCTTACTTGGCAAGATTATTTTTAATAAATAAATCACTTTTGTTAAAAACTTATTCTTTAAGGGGAAGGTGTTGTGGGTGGTCTTAAAATATTGTAGATTAGGAAACCGTCTTTAATAATAAAAACAGTTGTCATCTGAACTCCGTTGTTTCATTGTCACTACAGTATAGAGCGGGATTTTACCCTTCCCCCCAGAATACGCGAGGCAGTCTGAGCACTCATGCTCATGAAGAAGAGGGTAGCTTGACCGTGGATGCTCTGTGAGGGTTTCTCCATTACCAGGGGTGCTGGTACCCTCCTGTGATAGTCTTTTCTTTATGAAATTAGGCACTAAACAAGCGAAACGCAAAAGCAAAGCTTCTACTTTACGCTGGTATTCTGTGCGGTCGTGGTACTTCCCCGGTTCGAGCCGGCCCATCTATGCTATAGCAGAAGCTGCAGCGTGGCTCTACCACTGTTGTGCTCGTAAAATAAATTCAAAATTTCTAATGCGATAAAAAAGTAATACCAAAGAAAGAACAATCGGCGTTAATACAAATGATCCTTAAAACAATATCTTTAATAGAACTTTTATAGGTGCATTAATTTAAATGTAGGAAGGTATCAGGTATGAAACTATACTGTTTATTTAAGAAAAGCCGTTATAAGCCCATTTTAATTCGAATAAGCTAAAAAAACAAGAGAAAGGAAATTAAAATATCTATTGTTAAGTCCTTATTTTTTTAAATATACACAATTATATATTTTATTTGCAGTCATTTTCATCACGTCTCATCTGCCTACAACCCAACCTACAATCTAGTAAAATCGTAGTTTGTAACTAAGTACAAATTGACAACCATTAAGTCCATGAATGGAAATTAGTTTTGGGAAACATGTAGGTGTTTCAGAGACTGATTAAAGTTTTGCCGTTTGTGTAATTTTCTCCGTTTGTTCATTGCTTCTGGCTTTACTTTACAATTTTATGTCTGTTTTTTTTTCATTTATTATTACAGCCTATCAAAAGCTCACTGCCGAACATAGGCGTCGATTCGTAGGGGGGGATGTTTGCCGCAGAAAGAGAGGTATCAGAATAGGTGTGAAAAAAAGATAATATTTTAAAATGCGATCACTCAATATCATAAAACTCACATAGATTCTTCAGTATCTTGAACTTCAGCTGATTGGTAGCTTATGATCCTATTTAAAGGGCACTTCCGGTTCTGCATGAAGTACTGCTGTCACATATGAGCTGGTGCTGCAAAATGCCACCTATTTGTGACTTGCTTAAAACTAATCTTGGCTTTTGGTATTCTGTAGGATGCATTTCAGAGAGTGTGCGCAGGATTAACATACCTTATTTCCTCCCTCTCTTCTTCACCATTGGACAACTAGGCTTCATAACCATTTACCACAGGTGGGATTGCAGCTAAAAGCTAAAATAAGTAAAAAAATAGTTGTGAATTAAACCAGTATTATAATATATCATTCCTCAAAAAATCTGTCACCTATAAAATATCGACACCAGGAATATTATCAAAATTAACGTATATAAATCCTTTATCACACATTAGGTTTAATTAATAAGCAACAATATTTGTAGCACTAAACTGCAATAATTTTTACAGTATATCGGGTGTTTGTGAAACGCTACCGAAAACGAAGACAGATGATAGTACTAAGGATACCTATGATGATGGGTCACAAAGAAATTCGATCCCGAATAATCATGAAAATACTTAAACATAAAACCAGCAGTGAAACTTAAAAAAGAAAATCAGCTGACAATAGGGTATATATATTATATATAAATATCCTCGCGGGTGCCGAACTCTTATCTAGATCGGTACATTAGGTATACTACTCACTCTACCCTTCCCTTTCACATACACGCTGCCTCGTGTCACCTCGCGCCGTGGAATTTACACATGCTTCAAGGACGTTACCTCCGTGCGCATTTATTTTGGCGGGATTGATTAATAATTTTAGTTTTTGAGACAGTTCCGTGTTGACTATCACGACCGAGAGTTCAATTGTTTTGTTTATTAAATTATTGTCGTTATTACTTGTTATTTATTACTTAATGATATTGTTCTTGTTGTTACGTTTTGTGTTTTTTGTTTTGTTTTAATAATGCCTAACGCGTAGGTACGTTTATATTGTTCGTGAATACGGCAACATGTTAATGTGCTTTGGAGAATCTCATAAGACCACGGAGGATCGGTAAGCTGTTTCATACCTAATTTTTTTAAATAACTTAGTACTGAACTGATCTGAAAAGGTACATAACTGAATACATCAGAATAATAAACATACCTACACAATGGATAAAAAAGCATGACTCTAACCTTGTTAACATTTTATTTAAGTATTTTTTTCATTAGTGGGGAATCGAACCAGTTATTTGGTTTATTTAACCTGTGAATTGAATTAAAGTGGCTACGTGAGACAAGCACAGTGGCAAAAGGTTAAGTAGATAAGTTAGGTATTTAGACAAGTGTTGTAAATTATTAGGTATTGTGGTACCATCGCTAGTTGCGGACCGCGCGAATTCGGCGTTCGCGCGTACATTGACCCCTAGTCAGCTGATTGTAATTCAGTAATTCCACTGCTGGTTTTATGTTTAAATATTTTCATGATTTTTTTAAAATGAAATTAACGTTTTATTTAACTATACTAACACGATGGAGCGTGAATAAAGTTAATAAAACGTTGTGAAAAGATGATTTTTTTTTATCAGGATTGATTTTATATTTCACCTATCATCAAAGATATAGTTAGTACTGTCGTCTGTCTTCGTTTTCGGGAGCGTTTCAAAAATACCCTGTATACACAGATAATAGCCGTTTACTGTACTTGTAAATCGTAGTGATTAGAATAGGTATACTATTTGAGTACTAGTTACGTGAAAGCACTTTAACATATGATTTTTGGTTAGTTAACAAACGTCATGAACAATGAACAAATGAAGCTTCGGTTGCGCCCCTCTCGCCAATGAGAGTGAGAGACATAGCAATAGTCCGGTTTCTTATCCTCTCGGCTCATTGTTATTGCAGGTAAAAGAGTTGCACCCACGTTTACAACCCATGATCCACAAGAACGAATCGCGCAAAATTAATTAAACTTAAATTAAACAAAAAAAAATTAGAAATGTTTTAATCTTGCAGTCATTTTTGGTTAGTTAACAAACTAATGAACCTTAGGAACGATAAAATGGCCAAAAATTTTTTTGTCAACTGTTGACTAATTTTAAGAATTTGTCACCTCGCTGTCTTTGAAGTCCTATTTTAGCTAAAGTAGCTCATTGTACTACTTTTTTAACGATTATGAAAGTTGAGAGTCTAGAAAATTCTTAAAACCTACTTAGGAACTATCAAGTCACCTATTTAGATTTTTAATTTAAAGTTGAAAATTTAAGTCATAATTCACCGAACGTAAGTTTTTCACTTTACACCAACATTTTCATAATTTACATCAAAGTTACAAAGCTGATTATTTTAAGCATAAAAGTAAAGCTCATGACGAATCAGTTGCAAAAAAAATCTCGAAAAGCCTTTTACTTTTTTTAGAATTTTTTTAAGTTGTTCAGGCCGAAAATTCTCAAAAATTCAGAAAAAAACTCATAACTCGAAAACTATGAAAAATCGCGGAATATACATTAGGGTGATTCGGGTACCACAAGGGATGCTATATATCTGGACTTCCGCTTGACACTATTTTTGGGACAGCCTGTATAAAAAAGCAGACTCCGCGAGTCGAAGTTAGTAAAATATAATATAGTCTTGATTGGAATTCCCCGAACTCATAGGAATAAAATCCAAAAGAAATGTATTTTCCTTCTGTTCTATTGTGTGTAATTTGTACACGTGTAATGAATGAGTACATTAATTAAACTTTCCAAGTGACACATCTGTGTACTTACCTTAATTTTGTTTATGTTTGGGGAAAAATCTCGAAATTCTTGTTAAGTCGAAAAGTCATTAACTCGATTTTTTAGCATTTTCCTTTAAATTAGAGTTATCGAGACTGATAAGTTGAGGACATGGGGCCAGGAAAAATGAGCGCTCAGAAGCACTAGCCTTCTTGACAATCTGTAGACAATGAGCAAAGATATTTCAATTTGGCACGGAATGAAGCCAAAACCGCTATGTATGTATATATACTGGAATCATTGGGACCTGAACACATAATTGCCCCTACTTTCGGATACGTAAAGATAGTATCACGCAATCGTATCTAATTTCAACATAGTTCTGAAATAGCCACACTCAATGCCGCTGAATAATTTTGACGAAGACTGAATGCTAAACTTCTGTGTATATAACAATTCCATATAGCTGTAAACCTCCTATACCTTCATTAGTCACCGAAAAATGGCGTTTTACATTTAAATATTTACAAATAAAATGTTGGACCTAAGTTGATACGTTTATTAATATTTAACCATACGTTTAACTTGCTCTACACTCCTCTATTAGGTCAATAATAGATTTATTTATTTTTTCTTTTACAAATGTATCCTAGTAATTTCTCTTGTGTTGTGGGGGAATTGCAAATTACATAAACAAATATCACAATAATTTCTAGGCCGAATAAACACTTAACACATAATAACTCTGTGATGCTTTTTCAGCCAAGCGATGAGTAAAAAGGGTTGAAAGCTTAAGCGTTTAACTTTTATTTTTTACGTACACTGTTACGACCGTTTTCACTCTAGAAGCCTTCTTTTAGGTATTTTTTCTGCTTCAGTAACACGTTCTCACTGCCATTTAAGTATGGCTTAATGTTCCGTACTAAATCGTACACTTATGGAACAACCTAGTAGTCTGTCTCTCTGTCTGTATATAACAGATATTTTACTCAGTTGTTTTATGTCGATGATTTAAATTCGGCACATGTATCCAAACAGCGACGTGAGTATTCGAATTAAGAAGATAGTTTTAAGGTTAAAAGGGCACCTGATTTAGTTTATTACGTTAGAGTCACGCACTCTAAATGACAGGGTAAGAAATCACGTACCTAATAAATAGCGTGGGTAGCAAGACAATGTTTTTTCTCATAAAACTGAAAAGTGATAAATGAACTTATAGGTCGCCTAGGTAGAATATAGATCGCCTAGATAGTAAAATAGTCGGCCTAGACGTTATGTAGGCACCTGCAGCTAACTTCGGCTCGGAAGGGCGTTTCAGATATGTTACGTTGATACAGTTTTAGTTTTTGTACCGATACGTTGTCACACCTGAGGATTAAGATGGAATACCTCACAGCCTGTAATTATTGTAGCTCTCTATACCCCTCAGACGGATGTGGATTCAGGACGAGTGGTACCTACCCAGACGGACTCCTATAGTGGCTAGGGTTAAAAAAGGAATACTTTGGTGGTTTAGACACGTTGAAAGAATAAATGTAAAAATAATCGCAAAGCAAATTTATGCTGTAGAAGTGAGTGGCAGAGTTGGCAAGGGACGCAATAAATGATTGTGAAAAAGCAAAAGGCGTGCGTCAGGGTCGTGCCAAATAGAAGTCCATAATCCCTGCCCGCTCGTCTGGTGACAGGCGTGGGAGTTTATGTTTTATTAATTTAATTTCTTCAGATCAATAGTATCTCCTTTGACAGCCTCACGGGTCGTCGGGAAACAATATCGCCCCTTAACCCTTAACTGCAGTATTTGTTGCCAAAGAGTTGTAACTAGTGCATTTATTGCTTTGTGTTAATTAACCTAGCAATAGAGCTTCTATCTTCACACTGCTTTTAATTACTACTCTTACGCTTACGATTTGTAAATTATGTATTCACTAGTAAATATTGCAGATATGAGTAATAAGCACCATAAATAATATAACCAAAAATAATTAAAATAATACAAAATAATTAAGGTTTTCTTCTTTATTTAAAAAAAATTGATAAATTAAATTAACGGTAGACCAAATATTGTGAATTTTCAAAATGAATTCAAATGAATAATAAAAATGTAAATCAATTAAGTTTTATGTTACTATCATTTCATTGTTTGGGAAAAATTATAGTCTTAGCGTAGTTTAAATTAAATGATACTTATAACTGATATATTTTATGTGAATTTTGCATACTTAGGTAGGTAGTAATTGTGTTAAATAATAATGTTTATGTCCAGCGTCTAGCCAGCTATCGCGAGATGTGGCTCCGTTAAATATCAGCGCTGCGGCGAGCTAGCCTTCTTGTTGGTACAATCCAGTGTGAACTTTTTTGGTTATTATTTGTCGTTACGGTATTTGAAAGTAATTGTCGCAACGAATAAACATATTCTTTCTATCACCTAAATGTGTTGACATGCATGTTAATTTTACTTTAGTCTCAAATTGAATGAAAAATATATTTTATACTTGCGATTTCTGTCTCTTGGTGGAGTTCAATTGTTAATTAAATGAAAATATTTATTTTAATTAATTAAATGTATTAATGTATTCGATTTCATCTTTTACAACCTTTGAAAATGACTTAAAACTTGAAACCGGGGTAACCCGTAACCCGCTTTGCTTCCAGCAACCCTAGTTACAGGAGCTGTATCTGCCCCTTTTAGACTAATGTGACTATTAATAATATTAAGTGACTCATACATATGCATACATAAACACTCACGCCTGTCACCTAGAGGGGTAGGCAGAGACTATGGACTTCCATTTGGCACGATCCTGACACACTTCTCTCGCCTCCTCCACATCCATATACCTACGCATACACGCTCGTCGGTTAAGGGTACTCTTAATTTGGCCTATTTTCAATATGTCGCCAATTTGGTCGATAAATTTTCCCCTAGGGCGTCCCTTCCAGACTCTGCCGTTCACTTCTGCCACATAAATTTGCTTTGTCACTCTTTCCTCATTCATTCTTTCTACATGACCTAACCGCCTTATTAAGTGACTCATTTGTCACTTAATAAGTATTATCAACATACTATTTTAATGTTTTATAAACAGTTTTAACATTAACAAGCAAAACCATTAAATGTCATGTTTTAGCCAAAAGCAGCTATGGCAGAGTATTTTCAGAGGCAGGATAAGAAATTGGCTTCGTATTATGCAACTATTAGAAACGCCATCGCGGTAGCCTGTTTTGGTGATAAATAAAAACCCGAATAATAGTTTATCAGTCTGAAGAGTTTAATTGCACGTATGAGTGGGCAAAAAGTTTATTCATACAATATCGGTATGAGTAGGCAAAAATTTAATTTTATAATGATATGTAATGTATATAGCATGTAGTATGTAGTACAAGATAGTAGTTAAGTGAAGCACTGGCAAAACCTTAGTTAATTGCAGTTTTATAAATGGAATAGACATGTACGGAAGCGAGTCTGGTGAGCTAACTGAACTTTATTGCTACGTTTCTATGAATAAATAAGACTACATACATTAGCTTTGCTTGTCAGCCTTGAAAGCAGGGATATGTTATAACAATATCAGTAAAAATTTGTAAATTCGGGAAATTTTACTAAAACTTATACCTTATAATTGAGTCTAATGAAAATAAACATTTGGAAAAAATTATGATAGGTAAATAAAAACCTTTGTGTACGTTCCGTAAAGCAAACCCAGTGTCGATTAGACAAACATAATTAATGAAATATTTCAAAGGGGTACATGGTAACATGTTTTTAGTTAATATTTCTTGTGAAACTCATAAGACTATGGATAATTTAGCAGCAATGCCGAATATCGCATTTTTTGAAAGATTAACAGATCACGCTGTGCATATAGTTTGGTAAACTCAGAGCTAATACCTGCGCAATAGTGATGCTTCTTCCCATCACCAGTTTGTAAGGATTTAGGTTCACAATTTTCGAACGAATATTCCGCTATTCGATTTTCGCCAGAGCCTCATTTATCTCTCAGGCTGCGTATATTCCCCCTTAAATAATATTTGTTAATAACATGCATTTTATTAAATAATTGTTGAGAAAAGTATTATTACTTGAAATAGTAAAGAAAAAATTAATAATAATTAAGGAGTAATCGATTGCGTGTAGAAAGATAACTAATAATTTTTCATCTAAGTATAATAAGTAGTTTAAATTAACTAAACTTCTTACAACCGTTACGTGTTGCCAGTGATGAGACGTTATCCATCGTTGCCGACCATATAAAGAAGCTCAAGGTCGCTCAGCGACTTATGAATTGGCAAAGCTGGGAGTTGCTCTACGTGATAGCTTTCGTTATGAAGATATCCGCAGTAGAACCATAGTCATAACCCAGAGAATCACCAAGCTGAAGTAGGAGAAGGCTAGCCATGTAGCCCGAAGAACCGATACAAGATGGGGAAGAAAAGTTCTCGAGCCGGTACCGAACTGAATGGTGGCTCTCCACTAAATGGAGTGATGATCTGGTAAGACATGCGGGAAGTCAATGAATGCCGGTGACTCAGGACGGAGTTCCTTGGGGGAGGCCTATGTTCCTGGACTTGAGAACGTAGCTGTAATGATGATTATGATAAAGGTACCTTATAAATACGATTTTAATTACTGGTATTGTTGTATTTCAAATATTATATAATTAACGCGCACATTAGTTGTAAAAAAAGTAAAAAACAATTACGATACTTCTTACTCTATCAAGCGCTTGTATAAAGAGCTAGTACATATAAACTCATTAATGATTTATGCTTTTTACGGAAGGTACATTCTATAACTAAGTATTATGTTTAGAATTTCAAAGAAGGATGATTGGTTTAGTTTTTGCTCTTTGTGTAAGAAGCAAAATAGAATCTTTAAGACTTATTTGTAAAAAGAAAGCAAAAGTAAATTATGAACTTATAAATTTCTTTCAAAATGTAAGATATTTTATCAAGATTATTTTTTACTTATTTTTCTTTGCACTAAGAAGGTTACGCAAGACAAAAGTTTTAGCAGATTATAATGTCTTAGATTAATTCATATTCTTATTTTTAGTATTTTTTAATCTTTATGCTAGCTTTAATGCAACGTTATTAACTAATGTTACGATAGCGTAGCGTATCATTAATAAAGCAGGTTGATATCTTGAGCACCAGCTTGAGAAGGTTGTGATAATAGTAACGATACTATGAGTATCAGCCTGCTTAATGGAATATACTTTTTTTGTAGAATAAGGGTGACACACGAGCACACAGTCCACCTGGATGCTGTGGCCCACAGACATCTACATTTATCCTCAATTAAGAATCAAAATGCAGATGCGTTGACCTTCAGCTTCTTCATATTCATATGACCAGCAGTAAAGGACCACGACTCAGATCATCATTGGCAGCACGCAGTAGTTGTACACTTTTGTTTTCTAGATTTGAGAAAAACTGACAAGAAGATATGTCGTAATCTTTCGATAGTTACCCAGCCGAGTTGGATCCGTCGATTGAGGTCTCAGTCGAAGTTGGACTTACTTTGTCTGACAAATTGTCCTTCGTAAACATACTCGACAATATCTTAAAGCGTAGTGTTTCCATCAACTAATAGTATAGTTACGACGTGGACGTTACACTGGACCTTTTTCTTGTCGGTGTTCACTTCAAGACTTATCCGTTGGGAGACAATATTGGGCATAATAATAATCAATCAGCATAACGGTAACGTCCTCCACAAATTTTGCCATGGTGACTATATCAATCGAACGTGATGTTTGATACCGTAACCTTTCCAGTCCAGTAGCTTAAAGTGTCTTTAAATACAGCGCTGAAGAGTTTGCTCATAGGCCACAGTGACCACATAAGCAAGCTAAAGGAGCAGACTGGTTTTCGGTCTTCTGTATAATTTGCTGTAGGTTATGCGACCTATGGTGCCTTTTCGGAAATCGGCTTGTTCAGGAGGCTGGAAATCGTGAAGTCTGGGTGCGAGACGATGTCTCTCAAAACTAGTAAGTCGACGTAGCTCAAAAGGGAATTCAGTACGTATTTCTTCAATAGAGCATCTTTGCCTTTCTTTAAGAATAAGATCATCGCATATCTGCACCATTCGCCAATCGCCACTTAATCGCTTCTTCAATACGAGCTATGTTGAATCTGCGTAAATTTCGCTGCATGCATATGGAGATCCCTCTATCCCGTTGCCTGAACATAGTCACATCGGTTAAAGAAATTTTTTCCCGTCTAACAGCCATGAGATTAAGAGTATGATCGGAAAGTTTTTGGGTTCTTTTACGATGAATCTAGCTAAACTTAGCTCCGAACCCATGGACAGTTTCCACAAGTTTGTCATTTATATCCACTGTATTGCCATCAATCAGTTATCTTCTAGGCACTGAAAGGATATCATTATAATTTTGTTGTTTTACTTTGGATAATTTTTACTATTTTTCTTTTATTTTATTATTTCACTTTTAATTACGGTTGACTGTATCTTTACTTTTAATGTGTAGTATTACTTAAAATAAACTAATTTCGTAAACTACTTAATTATCATCTTAATTGAATAAACTTCTAAGAAAAAGTAAAAATTCAGTAATCGGATAAAAGTAGCACTTACGTTACTCAGGGTCATTAACCACCTACAAACCAAACCAAACATATAATAAAAATTCATGGAAATCCATCTTATACCTAATGCGTGAATCGTGAATTCACGTACAGACAGACCGAAGGACAGATACCATATTCAACATTAGCAATTTGAGTTTAGTATCCTTTATATAGTTCCCTGGACTGGTATTTTCCTAAAAGTATTGCAGGCACAACTTTTCTACAAACTCATGATATTATATTGTATTCTTTATTAAATCATTTATATACACTAAACACACCCAACATTGCCGAAGTTTTTAAGAAAATAAACTGTCTCATGAACGCAAACGTTTGGTTTCATATTATTTAAAGATATTTTTAGAAATTGTTCGCTTTTTGATAATTTAGAGATTGGCAAATACTGCCTTTTTGAAGTCAACGGCTTCGATAATAAAGTAGGATTATATTTTAGATAGTTAATTCAAGCTATGGATTGGATTAAATATGCCTCATTTCCCTACGACTTAATATTACCTATGAATTAGACCTTTATCTAACAATCAAGGGTCTACCTGTCTGGTCAAAATTATCATGAATTTATAATTTCATCTTTCGCTTAATATCTTTGGTTGGCTAAAGATTTGGTACGCCCGATACGGGCCCGTTGTACGCCCAATAGTTTCTTATTTCTCGTCTACATTTTCATAGAAGTCGATTACTACCAATGCTTGACAGAAACTCGTGACATTACATTCAATCATGAGTAATAATATTATTTATTTGTAATACAATAACTGCAAACTAAAAACTAACTGTTGTTCCAAAATGTCCAAAAATATCGATTTTTAATCGTGTAAATGTCACTGTAAAATCATAATATTTAGATTTTGCGCATCGTAATGTTACATGTAAGTTATTATATTAAAGGTACACTAGACTACAATTATAATGTTATTATGTTTTTTTTTTAATTTAATCATTTATTGTTAATGCCTTTAAATAAAAATTTTGAACCTATAAATCTCCGTGTCCTTTTGTTACTCTAATCCTCACCACTCAGGCTTTGGCGTTCACTCGGATGACTTTATCGGCAAATTCTGTTCAAAATACCCCCGTTGACCCAAAAATGGCCCGACATGAATTTGCCGATTTAGTGAACGCAGTTTCATAGGAATTAATGAAAAGCAACAAATCCGTTCACAAATGAAATAAATATAAGAATTATTAAGTACAGGATAACAAAAAAAAATCAAAGAAAAACTTAAGTTCGGCAAAACTGAAGCCATTTTTAAAATGTTCATTATGTCTTCTTCAACTGAGGTTATAATTATTTAAACCATAAGCGCACAAGATGAATTTCAAAACTGTATGCACATTTAATTTTAATAAATTTGCCTAATTCGTAAAATCACAAAAATCGATATCGGTAATTTACTACAAAATATACTGAATTACCTGTATCTGTCTATACAAGAAAAAAGATACAGGTAATTTGATTATAAAATAATATGCGTTAGCAAACGGCTGTAAAAGAAAATATTTTCTTTGTGAAAAACAACATTCAAAATCAAAAATGGAGTAACGTAAGTCCTGTGTAAATACTTTTTTTTTTTCAACTGAACAGCAAATTGAAAGAAACTGAGTTGTTAACCACGTTATATTTTTTTGCTTTTTTGTTTCCATTCCATATAGACCATTTCAAGTTTCGTTAATTTTAATATACGGATTTTATTAAATTTTAATACACCTCGTATTTTGAATTCAAAATTATAATTTAAATTAAAGTAATTAATATGTTAGGTAAGGAAATTAAAGACAAAGTGTTTAAGCTTGATTGTGAATGTAGCCATGCTATCATATAGTCCAAGAGCTGGCAACGAATTTTGAGAAGGTCCTTTTGGCAAGTTGAAATTGTGAAAAAATATAATTTCGTCAGTTTTCGAATCCAGTCCCGCGAGTCTGGTGGAGCGTTTGCAGTTATTTCGTTACTGCGCAGCATATAACATTTGCAAAAAAAAATAAACAAAAAATTTTTTTTGGCAACTTGATTTCTTTTTTGTCTTTTAATTTAGTTTTTATATATCTCAAAAAAATAACCCAGACCTTTTTGTCGGTTATAAAGTATTACCAGACCTCTCCAAAAATATTTTATTAAAATTCCCAAAAAACATACTTTTGGCAATCTCAAATTTCAATCACGTATTTATTGAGTAATTTTAATAATACCTGCATGTTGCCAGACAAATTTAGCGGTTTTAAACAATTCCCAGACTTGAATAAAGTTTACAAATGGATACTACAAAAAAGTCGAGTCGAGTCAAAAAAGTACGAGAAGGATAGTTTATCGAGACATGCCGGCAGATGAAGGGGGCAAGCTCCTCGCGCTGTGATTGGTTATTGAGAAACTACGTGTTTCAAGTATAGTTCCGGCTATGCGTTCACAACAGTGTATTTTGTGTGAGAGCAATCTTATCGTAGCGTAGCATCGTGAAGCTTCAATGGAGCCCCCATATATCAAAATTAGCAAGCAGACTTAGTTCTGCAGCATATACTGTAAAAAGATTAGAAATCTTACCAGTGTTGAAACAGCTAGACTTGTTTACTTTAGCTATTTACATAGCATAATTTATGGTATTTTTACGTTTGGTATTTTGGTATGGGGAAACCCGACTGACACTGAAATTATATTTGTTTTACAGAAGAGGGCCATAAGAGCAATCTATGATTTAAAACCTAAAGAGTCGCTCCGACAAAAATTTAAGGAAATTAATATATTAACTTTGGCCTCTCAATACATTTATGAAAATGTAATGTACGTACACAAAAATAAAAGTAGTTATACAAAAATAAGTGATATTCATTCTGTAAATACTAGGAACAGACAATCTAGTAGTACCAGTTACTCGACTCCACCGAGTCAGTAATTCATTCTTGGGGCGATGTATACGCTTTTACAACAAAATACCAGAAAAAATAAAAAAATTGACCTGCTCAAAGTTCAAAAACTTATTAAACAAAGTTTGTTGAAAAAGTGTTATTTATAATTTTAAGGAATTTATGGATGATAATAACCCCTGGGAATGAGTTGATCGCTACCAAGCTATTTCTAATTTGTTTTGTGTGGTTAATTGTGTAACATACATGATTGTAAGCTGTTTTTCTGGTTTTGCCTAAAATAGAAGATTTTTTTGAACCATTGCTAAATAAACAAAAGAGTCACTTTCAATAAGTATTATTTATAATCTATATTGAATAAAAAAGTTTCTGTTTCTGTGATAAATTATCTAGTATTTTTATATCATTTTAAAAAAAAATTAAAATTTAATTCTTGTTTTGGGATTTAGCATGTATTATATATATTGTCCTTTATTGAGTACATGGCGCGGTAATTATTAAAACATATTTTTTGCCAAATCCAAGCCTTACGAGATTAAAATTAATAGCTATTATACAAAATATTACAGCACTGGTCTAAAACAATTCAAACTATATACACAGATATTTACATGGTCATATATGCGCATACATATATGCTAAATCCCAAAACAAGTATTTAATTTTAAAGTCTTTAAGAAAGATATAAAAAAACACTAGATAATTTTTAACGATGCTGCGATTGCTCTCACACAAAATACTCTGGTGTGAACGCTGAGCCGGAACTATACTGGAAATACGCGGTTTCTCAATAACCAATCACAGCGCGAGGAGCTTGAGCCCCCATCTGCTGCCGGCATGCCTCCGTAAGCTATCTTTCTCGTACTTATGGCTGCGCATAAGACTATTTGTCGTCTTCATTTGTAAACTTTATTCACGTCTGGGAATTGTTTAAAACCGCTAAATTTGTCTAGAAATTTGGAGGTATTATTAAAAATACTCAATAAATACGTAATTAAAATTTGAGATTGCCAAAAGTATATTTTTTGGGAATTTTAATAAAATATTTTTGGAGAGGTCTGGTAATACTTTATAAAAAACTTCTGGGATTTTTTTTTTTGCATAAAAACTAAATTAAAAAATAAAAAATAAATCAAGTTTCCGAAAAAACATTTTTTGGGATTTTTTTTGCAAATGTTATATGCTGCGCAGTAACGAAATAACCGCAAACGCTCTACCAGACTTGCGGGACTGGATTCGCCAATTGACGAAATTATATTTTTTCACAATTTCAACTTGCCAAAAGGACCTTCTCAAAATTCGTCGCCAGCTCTCCAACCAAACAAAAATATCGATAAAAATCTGCGTAAAAGAACATGCTGACGTGAGCACCGACGCTGCGGGAAGTCTGTTGTCTGTGAACATGTTCAAGATCGTTGCCGTCATTACATTAGAAGAGAATAGAATAGAATAATTTTTTATTCAATATAGTAATAAAAGTGATATACAAAAAATGTGTAATTCTTATTGAAAGTCATTTTTACTTTACCACTGGTTCCAAAAAAAAACCTCTGTCCTGGGAAGAACCAGCAAGAAACCCAGCGGGACTTTTTTTTTAAAGTAAATTTTACATTAATGGTTGTACGAGTACAAACTATTTAAGTACATAATTTATTTTAGAAACTGCTTGGAAATGACCACCTCATTCCCAGGGGTTATTATCAACCATGTATTCATTTATACTATAATAACCCTTTTTATACAGTTTCAGCTTAACAAAACATTTAAACTTGGTAATAGAGAGAGCCTGTAAACTTTCCGGGACCTTGTTGTAATAATGTATACACATTGCCCCAAGAATGAATTACTGACTCTGTGGAGTCGAGAAACTGGTATCACTAGCTTGTGTTTGTTCCTAGTGTTTACAGAATGTATATCACTTTTATTACTAAAACTACCTTTCTTTTTGTGAACATACATTAAATTTTCGTAAATATACTGAGAGGCCAAAGTTAATATATTTATTTCTTTAAATTTATCTCTCTCTCGGTTTTAGGTTGTAAATAGCTCTAATGGCCCTCTTCTGTAAAACAAAAATAGTTTCTGAATTAGCCGCATTTCCCCATAGCAAAATCCCATAAGAATAGAATAGAATAGAATAATTTTTTATTCAATATAGATTACATGTGTAATTCTTATTGAAAGTCATTTTTTACTTTACCACTGGTTCGAAAAAAAAACCTCTGTCCTGGGAAGAACCAGCAAGAAACCAGCGGGACTTTTTTTTAAAAAGTAAATTTTATTAATGGTTGTACAAACTATTTAAGTACAAAATTTATTTTAGAAACTGCTTGGTAGCGATCACCTCATTCCCAGGGTTATTATCAATCATATATTCATTTGTACTATAATAACCCTTTTATACAGTTTCACAATAAAACATTTAAACTTGGTAATCGAGAGAGCCTGTACACTTTCCGGGACCTTGTTGTAATAGCGTATACATTGCCCCAAGAATGAATTACTGACTCTGTGGAGTCGAGAAACTGGTATCACTAGCTTGTGTTTGTTCCTAGTGTTTACAGAATGTATATCACTTTTTTTACTAAAACTACCTTTGTTTTTGTGAACATACATTAAATTTTCGTAAATATACTGAGAGGCCATATGATATTATGATATGGAAATAACTGAAATAAACTAATCTAGCTGTCGCGACACTAGTGAGACCGTTAATCTTTTTTACAGCATAGGCTGCAGAACTTAGTCTGCTTGCTGGTTTGGATTTGATAAACCACAAACGAACACCAATTCCTACCAGGTTGATTCGTAGGGCTATTAAAATTAAAAAACATCCAAATTTCAATACAGAAGATGGACTGGGTGCTGCCATCTGCTTGGAATCCTATAATTAATAAAGTTTAACCCAAACTCAAGCATACCACTGCAAGATTTCAAGATACTGTAAACTCGTTCATCGTAGATCGGATCAAAAATTAATATTCAAACGCTAAAGGTAACCCACTGTAACTATGACATCAGACACGATAGTCCCCCCATGACCATAAGTTCTGAAAAGCACCCGAAACTTCGGACATTAAAAATAATAATAATAATAACAAAACAACAGATCAGCGAACAAAATATCTGGATTTGGCTCACGAGGTGACCGTCATGTGGGGCGGATTGCCGACCGAAATTATACCTGTAGTCGTTTCTGCGAACGGGTTAATCCCAGTCAGCCTCTCGGGTCATCTGAGGCGACTGGGACTCCGTGACGGACCGCTCCAAGCTCAAATGCAGAAGGCAGTGCTCCTCGATACCGCCCGCATCGTCCGCCGGTTTCTTTCCCTTCCCCTCTGACCCTCGGCCGTTTGGTCTCCCCTGCCGAGGGCTTCCATCTGGTTGGGTTTTATTTATTTATGTATTTTTTATGTATTTATTTTATTTTATTGATATTTATGTATGTTTATCATTTTCATTTACAACTATATATTTATACAGCCCAACCAGATGAGAAAACTTTATAGATACCCCTAATAATAATCTTTATTGAGATAATATGAGGTTACAAATAGCTTATGAAGCCTCTGAATCCTAAACTAAGTAAGAACCCGTCAAGATTCAGCATCTTCTCCCATGTTTCTTAGCCTAATTCAATTCATGACAATTTTCCAGTGTGTTTCCAGAATTAACTAATAACAGTAATTGTCAAAGAATGTTATTTGATAATTTTTGGGGCATGCAGAACAAGTGCAGAAGAAACAATCAAGGATTTTGTTTTAAGATTTTGTTTTAAGTGTGTGTGTGTGCGTGTGCGTATGTGCGTGTGTGTGTGCGTGTGTGTGTGTGTGTGTGTGTGTGTGTGTGTGTGCGTGCGTGCGTGCGAGTGTGCGTGCGTGTGTTTTACATATATGCTTCACCTATTTCAGTATTTTTTCAGTATCCTCATAGTTTAATGTAACTAGCCAGTTCCTTATTTTAGTTTGACATTCGTGAAGTGATAGTGGATAAAAATTTAGAATTTTATTAACTTTATTATAAAGATATCCAGAAAGAAAACTTCTTTGTCGCCCTGCTAATGCAGTACGGCATCTTAGGGGATCAATAACATTGGTAATTGTACGCTTGTTACGTAATTTATTAGGGTCATAAGGGTTAGAAACATGCTGTTTGGTGATGATGTGGTAAATAAATAACTGCTTTACTGTGAGAACTTGACACATCTCATAAAGGGTATTGGTGAGGAATCTATAAGGCTTAACTGTCATTGTTTTGAGCAAAGAACGTTAAGCTCTCTCAAGGTGTATGATGTGTGTTTTACTTGCGCCTCCCCATACTCCGATGCAATAGCCAATGACAGATTAAACTAGTGCATAATATACAGTGCGAAGAAGTTCTAGGTCGGCTACATGCCTAAGATTCTTGAATACCCATGTTAATTTCCTGTTTTGTGACGCAATCATGTCTATATGTAGTTTCCAACTTAGTTTCTCATCCAATAGTACTCCAAGGTTTTTCTCCGTAGGTGTTTTACTTATGGGTTGACATGTACATAGTTGATTTGTTAAGAATTTACATGTGTGAATACGAATATTCACGTTCTGTTGTTTTATTCGAGAATTAATAAACTGAACGAATGAGGTTTTGGATACATTTAAGGTCAGTAGATTATGTTTAAGCCACAAGTTAGCCCTATGTAGTCCCATTTCAGCATTTTGTCGAACTTCGTCCCAGGTTTTCCCACGAAACACGAAAGCTGTGTCAACGGCATATGTGAAAATTTTGCCTTCATGTAGTGACATTTGACACAGATCGTTTATGTATTTAACGAAGAGGCTGAGAGCGAGCACACTGCCTTGAGGGACATCACAGTTAACTGCTACTTACTACTACTGCTGTTAGCTACGTCTGAGCTGATGTGTTTGTTTATTTTAACTTGTTGCTGACGACCCATCAGAAAATCCTTGTAAATTTTAAGCACCGTCCCCCGTACGCCATATCTTTCTAACTTGTCCACAAGAATAGGGATCGAGACAGTGTCAAATGCTTTGGCAAGATCAATAAAAACTCCAACATATTTATGTTTGTTATCGAGACTTTCTGTAACATACTCTACCAAAGAACTGACGGCTCTGTCTGTACTTTTTACCGCTCTGAAACGAAATTGGGAATCTGAAAGAATGTTATTTTGTTCCAAGAATTTTAACAGTTGGTTATTCGTGATTTTTTCTAACACTTTATATAGTGCTGGTAGCACAGAAATCGGCCTATAATTTGTTACACTATCTCATGCCCCACTCTTGTGGACAGGTGTAATGAGAGCTCTTTTAAAAACCTTGGGAAAAACGCCTTGCTCAAAACACAATTTAACGACGATGGTAAAGACCAGGACTATGATGTGTTTTATCAGCTTAAGGAACTTATTTGATATAGAGTCCCAGCCAGTAGCACTATCATTTTTAAGATTCATGATCGAGACCTCAATTTCGCTTTCATCTGGTGGGAGTAGAACCATCGAGTCTCTGTTACGGGATATTTTATAATCATTTGTGCTATCTCGGGAAGTGCTTAAACATTGTGAAATAATGTTGTCCGCTAGTAGTTATCCTACAATAATTATTTAAAAAAATCCGTAATCTAGTTTTATTCAAGTTTATTCAAAGAAAGTTAAGTAACTACTGAAAAAACGTTCTTAAATAAATATGCAAATATATCCAACCTAAAATTATTTATTAAAATTATATCAAGCTAAAACAAAAAAGAGAACGTATTAAAGAAAATATATTAAAACCGTTCTCAGTGACTAAATGTTTTACATACTGTAAAGTGGAGACCGCAAAACTCTCCGAATAATCTTCCCTTAATCTGATCCTGCTTCTTTCTCTTTAACAACATTAACGTTGTGAATTTCAATATTAATAAAAATAATATTTACATACATTAAGTAAATTATATAATGTTAACATTATAATTTACTTAATGTATGTAAATATTTAAACGTAATGTAAATTAACATTGTAAAGTGCTTTGCAGTACTGTTCTCTTTCACAAATCGATGGGACTTGAATAGTTTTCCACGATTATATTGGTCGATCGGCAGAGCCTCGTCGGTCAATCAGTCAGTTACACAGCTTGCAAGTTAAGGTTAACTATCGTCAATTTTCCTGGTGCATAAAATTTCTCAAAAGTACGCAACGAAAATAATGAATGAAAGTTATAAATAGCTGGTCCTTCGCCTGATCTCTTTGCGGTTGTGTCGGATTGCCATCCCATCGGACTATAAAGAGTGAAGGAATAGAGAGTTCACCTGTACTTGCTCACACACTCGTACGCTATAATCCTGTCCTGCGCAGATGGATAGTATCCATTGGGACTGGCCACCGTGATGGAAATTGGTTCTGGAGGATATTATTATTACCGCTTTATTTTTTGCATTGGATGCGGAAATATTAGTAAAGTGCAGGCCTTTGTGGTGGCAAATACTTTATCCTGGTAGTATTTATAAACATTCCTTTTTACGTAAATTATAATTACTAAAGCTTTACAATTAAGTAGTGAAAACATAAGGCTGCTATTTAAAAAATACTACTGAATAATATATTAAAAATATTAAAATTGCTATTAAAATAATGCTCCTTTACATCCATATATCTACATACGACGATCGTGTGATGCGATATATGAGATGTAAGGCGAAGAAGTGTGTCAGGATCGTGCCAAATGGAAGTCCGTAGTCTCTGCCTACCCTCTGGGTGACAGGCGTGAGTGTTTATGTATGTATTACTGAATAATAATAATAATTATTATTTACTATATCAATTTAGGTTTACAAAGGTAAGTATATATACAATGTAGATTATGGGCAGAGAGTATGGTGTCTGTACTTTAAGAAACAAGCACTCCTTTTAAAAGGCCGGCAACGTACCTACATATCCCTGGTGATCATAGTTGACTATCTATCTATATTCCAGCAGTGCAACACTAAGATACACATATATGACTGTAACGAACCTTCACGTAAACCAACACTGCCCTAAATTATCCTGAGGTCACCCGCGTAAACCAAGAGTGTGACAAATGAAACTGTATGACGCTTAATGATTGTATGAATACTTTGAATGAGGCCTACAATAACTACCAACTAAAAAATAAGTGAAAGTAATAGTAACTAAGTAAGAAAGATCCTCCCTACCTATCCCGCAAATGAAAAACTAAAGCTATAGTAGCAATGCATATATGTCGTTTTCTTCATAAAATTTTTATTTTTTAGTTTACAATAACATTACAAAGTTATAATGCAGCTAGTTTTAGATAATTATCTATGGAGTTGTAGCGAAATTTTTACTAATCCAAGTGCATTTTATAAGTTGGTCGACTATTACTCGTTAACTTCTTAATTCTTCTTAGCTGTGATAGTTTTCCTTTTAATTTCATTATATATACTACTATCGTGAATACTTTTCACATTTCCAAATACAGCGGTTTAGTTGGTAGAGCGGGGAGGACACACATTCTAATTAAAAATACCACTTTAAAGCTAAATTTAAGCACACCCCCAGTGTTTTTGAAAGACCTATCCAACGATACCCCATACGATGGAATAGACGATGATAAAAAAATCATTCCCCATTTATCTATATGGGAGGTACCTAATATAATATAAACTGGCCAAGTGCGTGTCGGGCCACGCACAATGTGGAGGTAGGTTTCCGTAGTTGCCCGTCAAAATACGTGAATTTAGAAGGGGCCTTCTTGATAATATGAGCATATTAAGTGAGTTCATGGGAGATTAGGACACATTTTCATCATCATCATCTAGTTTCTGTGATGTTAGTGCTGTTAGCCTTTTGACTCTTACAGCTTCATTGGACTCAGGGTGGAGATTGTTTATTTTAGTGCACTAAAATCAATAATCTTGTGTTGTTGTGATCACATCATGACATGGATGAGTTGCCTAGCCGCCGTCCGAACGAAGGCGGCGGGCCCCGGCTCTGACGGCTAACTCGTATCGTTCGATGTTCTCGGCGTTGAGAACCGCCCAGGGACGATAAACAGCAAGGAGAAAGCGAATTCCTTTTGTGATTATTCTCAGAATTGTATATTTTATACATATAAGAGGCACAAATATGCATTTTTATTTATATGAATTGCCTGACTATGTATACACGAGGCATTTGTGTGCATATCGTGTAGAATGTAAGACCTACTTTTAGAATCGCGATATCTTAGGAAAGGTGATTGTTAGGAAAAAATGTATAAGTACCGTTCTTGTAATTTATTTTAATAATCTACAATTTTTGTCTGGGCTATATTTTTGATAAAACTTACCGTTTTCGAAAAATCCAAAGAACCAAAAATTTTGACCTTTAACCTTGAATAACTTTTTTAGCACACATGGAATCGATGGGGACTTTTGGCACTTTATTTCTACTGGTGTACTCAAGGTCTCTACCAAAATTTAGCTCTGTCGGAGTTTTTGTTATTTGAAATGTCTATTTTGACCGGACTATGTAGATAAGCGGTTTATTTATATAATATATATTTCATATTATGTTCTTGTTATTATGAATACTTTAAAACATTTGGCAGGAAGGAACAGAATTTGTACTGTAAAAGTACAGTACAACGGAATCAGAAACTTCAAAAGTAGAACAAATTTTACTAAGTGATAGGACTTCTTTCCTGTCTGAAAGAATTTTATTTTAGTTCTCAATGCATTTGTGGGTAGTTTGTACATTAATTGCAGTGGCCACTTAGAATCAAATGCATTGCTCGTGTGACACTCAAATATAAAAAAATATGTGAAAAATACCAAGTAATCTAAACCAAGCAAAAGATATCGTGTTAAGCTTTGTTAATATATAAATATTTGTCATTGTTTACTTAATGGCGTAATAGGAGTGGTGAGAATACTAAAAAGCCTGCTTTGGGAAGTAACTAAATCAAAGCTGGCTAAATGGCTGACGGAAAAACCAAAGGTATGCGGTACTTAGTACGGGAAAATCTCAAGCGTACGTCAAAAGCTTTGATTTTTTTGCGTTTTCTTTATTTTTAATAAGCGACTCTCTTTGAAAAAAGTGCTTAGGCATGCCATTTAAAAGATTTTCTCCTTTTTTTCTATTCTTTTGATCATGGGATAAACTTCATGTACCTTTCGCTGCAGGGGACTCGCAAATGTTATACCAGACTTCTACCGGCTAAAACCCTACAGTGATCATTATCAGCGTATACGGTCAACAGCGTTTAGGACCAGGACCTCCGTTCGGAACGCAACCTGGGACTCTCCATCGGTTTGCTTTACTAAAAGCACGTCCCAGAGGCTTGCAGCCTCCAGCACTCTCGCAGTGCTATCACACGTCTCGAGACCGCATTCATAGACAACATATATATACCCTTTGCGCATTGTAACGAAGGTTCATTCTGTTCTGTTCAATCTGCCACTTTGTCTCATGTATGTGGACTTTGACCCTATACTTACAATGAAATTTGGACGGTGCTCATGCCCTTTAGCAGTACCAGATTGACGGTCGGTGTATGTAAGTGCTGAAGTGCTTGTCCAACTACGAGTACTACTCGTACTATGGCGTAGGACTTGTTTTGTGCCCAGAAGTCCGTCTGGGTGGGGATCACCTCTTATCTATTTCTGCCGCTAAATTGTAGTGCACTACTTTGTTCGATTGCGAGTACAACATTATAAATCAATAGCATTTATCAATACTAATAAATTTTTTAACAGGCGTTATATGTTTACTTGCGACTGAAAAATTCTAGAGTAAAATTTCCACCATTTCGGCTGAGATATCGTGTAAAATATTGCCCGTTGCATCCTTTTACATGCGTTAAATTGGTGTGTCGAAGTACATATATCATTATGTGGATGTGGATAAAACAAAATATACTGCATTTTATTTAAATTAAAGTTTAACAATAGTGATACACAATCCTAGTTATAAGATTTTCGGGATTTTATGAAAATGGGTAGAATTAATAATGAAAGGGCTAAGTGATTTTAGTTCAAAAGTTCAAAGATCACTGTAGCAGAAAAATATCCTTTTACATCGATCACCTGCCGCCATACAAGGCAACTTACGAGACAGCGTCGAGGGTTTGAATCATCCGGCACTGTGATCTATATTATGGTGTCTATACTGGAGGTCTATATCCAGCAGTGAAATGTTACGGGCTGAATTTGAAGAAGAATAAAACCTTTATTGTTTTTCAACGAAGTCTTCACATCGTGTGCCTAGGTGCTTATTTTATTTAGAATTTGCTTCTAGAGGCTTTTCAAACGCTTTTATTGCATGTTGTACGGATTTTTAAAACGAAATACTCGAAGTTTATCTTTAATTATTGAGAATAAATGAAAATTGCAAGGTGGTGACGGTGATAGATAACTTACTATCTACAAGTTCATTTAAAAAAAATAAAAAGATAACATGTACAGAATCGTATCACGACACCTAAAAGCATCCTAATGGATTGTATATATACCTACAGGTTAATATCAACAATTTATTATTATCATGCGGTTTAAATTATATATTTTTGTTATTGTTTTATTTTGTCACCTTTATTTCTTTTATCAATAAAAGAAATACAGGTGACAGGTAAAAACTGTGTATATTTTGTCTAAATATTTTAATAAAAATAACTATACATTTTAATTGTAAAATTTTAGTGTACAAATGAAACGTTTATTGTTGACATAGATATAAATAGTATAACAGCGGTTTATATAATTTCTGAAATCAACTACGAGATATAAAAATATTTCAAGATGGTGACATATGCCAAATGTAACGAAACAATTCGCAAAAAAGGATTTCTGAAATATATATTTGATTAACTGATGAAGAGCTATCGTATCGCAAAGCTATCTATGCAAACAAGGCTATAGTTTATATAAAAACAAAAGTGACAAGCAGGCTCGGGTCTCTTAAAATATTTATATTTAAGCCAGTTTAATTTCCTGATTGCTCAGACCTGCATATAAGAGTTTGTCGGGATATTTTTCATATGGGGGTTTTGTAGTTGCTCCCACCACAGTGCCTGTTCAGTCTTTGAAAACTTCTAGTCCGCGTGTGATAATTTTAAGACACGGTTGCTAAGGCCGCCATCGTTTGTCCTAGCGACGACATCGCTGGATCTCTTCCTGCAGCGTCAATGGCAATGTTCTGCCGATTTCTCGCCAGATGGCGCATCATCGACATGGCCATTGAGAACTGTCAGATCCATACATTTCATAACCTAGCATATTGTAAATTTTAGTTTTCTCGAAATATGCCTCTTTGTGCTGTACCAGGATGCGCTAACCCCGGTGTACATTTATTTCCCAAAGATCCAACATTAAAAAAAAAAAAGTGGGAAAAGGCTATAAGATGCAAAAATTTTGTAGCGACACAGCATAGCAGGTTATGTCGGAATCATTTCCAAGAATCTGATTATGTGGGAGAATCAGCCTACACATGTACGTTATTTTGTATTTATTTCATTCATTATTATTAATTATAGAGTCTACTAGTGGTTTTTCGAAAGTTGAACCACTTGCCCAAAGACCACTAATATAGATATTTAAGTAGTTTTTTGTTAAAGTTTTTGTTGTTTTGTTTGTTTTTGAAGTAAAAAAACCAATAATAAACCAATAAAATAAATAATGTATGTAATGTATGCCTCCATACATCAGATTATGTTGTGTTAAATTCATAAAATCTATTTTTCTCAATTTTTTTTGTTTACAGGACATCCTCAAATATGCAAATTTTTGAAAAAGGGAACTGTACTAAGTATACTCCCTTGGTCTACCCAGGTGTCAACAACACCTACATCAAGACCAGTCGATATATGAAGAGAAGCAGGCATAATTGATTTCAGACAACCATCTGTAGAAGAAAGTATTCAGAACCATCTTCAGCTTTGAAATTGAAATATCTACTATAGAGGGCTCCTTAGAAGATTTTACTCCAAAAACAGTGTCTGTTAGCACTCAATGTGGTAGTTCTTTCGGAATCTTATCACTAGAGGCCATGAGAGGCAATCCACAGGCTATTCATTGATATCAAAGGCACAACCATAGATAATCGCTGGGCAGTCCCTTATAATCCAGAATTATTAAAAACATTTAACACTCACTTAAATGTGGAATATTGTCATTCGGTAAAATCAATAAAATACGTCTGTAAATACGTAAATACAGACCAGGCATCGTTTGCTTTAAAAAATGAGAAGGATGAAGTTAAAACCTCCTACACAAGTGGAAGATATATAAGTTCATCAGAGGCAGTATGGCGAATCCTTGAATTTCCCATTCATGAGCATTTCCTTCCCGTAGTCCACCTCGCTGTTCATTTGTAAAATGGGCAAAGGGTTTATTTTAATAAGCAAAATCTGAGTGAAAGAGTGAATAGTCCTCCAACAACCACACTCCTATCCTTTTTTGATTTGTGTAAAGTGGATAACTTTGCAAAACATTGCTCTACCTAGAAGTACATACTACGTTTGGGATAAAAGTTCCAAAGGAGAAAGAGTAGCAAACGTTGAAGTCTGGCCGGGTCAAAAAAGAGCACGTTCTGGGCAGGGTTTATACTTGTGCATCCGAACAATACAGAATGCTACCACCTTCGCATGCTTCCTCATGAGATCCGGGGCCCAATTTCGTTTGAAGCGTTAAAAACTGTAGATGGTTATGTATATTCCACGTTCCAATCAGCGTGCAAGGCTCTCAGCTTGCTTGAAGATGATCTGCATTTGTTCTCAGCAATGGAAGAGCAGCACTTTGCCAATCAGCGCAAATGATTCAGGATCTTTTACGATTATTTTAGTGTTCTGCCAAGTATCAGACCCTTTAAGCCTTTGGGAGAAATTCAAAGAATACCTATCTGAAGATTTTAAAAGGCAATTAGAAAGACAGGGAGATGTAGATGTAGAGCACATAACAGATGTGGTATTTCACAAATGCCTTTCGGTAATAGAAGATGCTGTATTAGCGTTGGGTGGTCGGCTATTAAAGAGTATGGGTTACCTCAATAAACAAAGAACAACAATTTGAAAAAAGAGTTTCTTAAAAGACAAGTTACGACTTAGCATCATTAGAAAATACAGTTAAAAATAATGAAGGATCACTGAATGACGAACAAAAAAAAGTTTACAATCAAATTAACACAAAAATTGAATCAAATGAGGGCTGATATGATATGAAACAGCTGATACTCCCATTTGTGATATATCGAAACAAAGTAATTTTGTAGAAGTATTAAAACATATGAAAATTATAGTGTGGGATGAAATAACTATGGCTCATAAGGGTGGCGTAGAGGCTTTAAACAGAACTCTACAAGATATAAGAGGAAATAAGAAGTTAATGGGTGGTGTAACAGTTTTGCTGGCTGGAGATTTTAGACAGACTCTACCAGTAGTGCCAAAAGCAACGAGAGCAGATGAAGTTAAGACGTGTCTTAAGAGATCCACTTTATGGCCTCTAATTAAAATCCTCAAGCTCTCAAAAAATATGCGGGTACACTTAGGAGAAAAAGAGTCTGCTAGTGGATTTGCGAATCTCCTACTTGATATCGGCAATGGTGATTACCCGATAAATGACGGAATGATAACCATCCCTGATAATTTGTGCACAGTTGTATTTACGTTAGAGGAGTTAATATCCAATATTTACCCAAATATTGCTCAAATCCATGGAATGGTTTTGTGAAAGTGCCATACTCACCCCGAAAAACGACCAAGCAGCGACAATTAACGATATACTGTTAACGTCTTTTGAGGGGGAGGAAATGGTGTACACGTCAATAGACTCTGTGGTCAACACAGATGACGCAATTAACTACCCTGTCGAATTTCTTAATTCACTGAAACCATCGGGTCTTCCACATCATAAGCTTATTCTGCGCGTGGGCACTCCTGTTATGTTGTTGCGAAATTTAAAACCTCCTCAACTGTGCAACGGAACCAGACTAAAAGTAAAAGCGTACACAATGTCCACTACATTGCGATGTAACGCTTTGTACAGATCGTTTATACAGTTTCCCCTTGCGCACATCCAGTTATAATTGTGGCTTGTACCAGCAGACTCTTTTTCACACATGGGCGCGATATAACCGAACTCCACGCGGACGAAGTCGAGGGCAAAAGCTAGTTATACATATAAACCTGTCAGATTGTCAAAGTGTTTGTCAATTATCATCTCATTTTGTATTATCTCATCACTAGAACATGACTGCACGGATTTCAACGAAATTTTATAATTGATTTCATTTTTACTATTAACAAATATTATTGCCAACGCTTTATAGAACATTATTATATTCAATATAATAAGTGTTAACATTTTAAATTTTCCAGACCAAGCTTCATAAAATCCGCTCGATAATAAAACTTAGAAATCAACAAAATTACTTTGCAGTAAATGCTTAATAAATAAATCGCTGGGACAGACACTTGAATATTGCAACAGCTGGTGTAGACTACGTACAAGTTGCTTTTCGCATGGTCAGTTAAACAAGACACGTTCACAAGTAAGGAATAAAAACTTAGTACACATTTTTTTCGAAGGTGGGAAACTGTCAATATGACGTATTAAGAAAGACTGTAACTACACACTGTACACTACCCCCGATATCATCCTGTAAGATGTGACAGACGGAAACTGAAACTGCACCCGATATGTGCAGCAACATTTTATAACAGTTGAATAAAAATAAAAAACTGCGGTTGCTCACCCGCTTGCCAAGTAGGCAACTGTGGCAAATATTCCCCTATGAGGCCATCTATGGGAGAGGCCTATGTTCAGCAGTGGACTTTTATGGCATGGTAATTATATATGGTCATTACTATATACACATATTTGTGAACTTACGTTAAGTAGTCAATATGAATATAAACAGGGTTATTTTTCAAAGAGTAGCCAAATAAACTTAAGTTACTTTGAGAGGTAAGATGGAATACCTCATTGCCTGCAATTACGAGATACTGGCTGAGAACGGAACACCGCAGTGCAAGCACTACCGTACCAATCCAGAAGGACTCCTATCACTTAGAGACCTCCTTCGTTTCAACCACTGACTGAGCAAGCAAGACAATAATATTTTAAAATGAATTTAAAGATATTATTTTATTATTTAAATTATATAGTAATTGAAATTGAGATTTTAGTAATATTTGTATTATTTATGATTTGAGATATCTACCTTAGTATTTATTTTAAATTTATATTAATTGTGGTCCTTGAAAATTTATGTATGAGTTTTACTTTCACAATTTTACCATCAGATAAAGTAACTGCATTTTTAGAACATCTTAATTCCATAAACTCTAAAATTCAATTTACTGTGGAGTTAGAGGCAAATAATTATTTAGCTTTCCTAGATGTGTTAGTCATTCGAAATCCTAACAACATCATAGGTCACACTGTGTATAGAAAAAAGACCCATATAAACCGATACTTAAACGGTGAATCCCACCATCATCTTTCACAGTTAGCTACCGTGGGCAAATCTTTGTTACAGAGAGCACGAGGGATCAATGACAGCAAACACCTGGCCGCCGAGCTTCAGCACGTCAAGCAGGTTCTGCACGACAACAAGCTTCGGGTCCCGCGCCTACATCACAGTGACCGAGTGAAGCCGGCCACAGTCGAGCGTGTGCCTGCTGTACTACCATGTCAGAGGTGTCACAGACAAGATTGGCTACATCTTGAAGAGCTTCTATTAGAACATTCTTCAAGCCGAAGAAGATTAGTCAGTTCTTACCATCCGTCAAGTGCAATATTCCTCTACAAGATGTACAAGCGATTGTGAATGTGGTCTCTCGCATGGGGCAAACAAAACGATCAATAAAAATCCGCGTAAATAACACATAGCTGACGTGAATCACCAACGTTGGGAAGTCTGCAGTTTGTGATCATATCCTGACGGCCCCCGCCATTACATTAGATTTGATAAACCACAAATTCTCATGAAAAACATTCGATTACTGCCAAGGATGATACGTGAGGCTATTGAAATTAAAAAAAACATCCTAATCTCAATAAGAGAGGGGCTGGGTACCACCGCCTTGGATCCTGTAATTAATAAAATTAAAACTAAAAAGCATACCACTGCAAGACTTCAAGACACAGTAAGTTCATTCTGCGTAGATCGGACCAAAATTAATAATTAAAAAAGCTGAAGGTACTCCGGGTTAACTCTGACATAGGGACGTCAATCACCTCAGTCCCCCTTGACCATGGGTGCTGTAAAGCACCCGAAACGTCAGGAATTAATAAAAATAAGTTATTAAACGCGATATAACCCGTAAAAGTAGTTTTATTCAATGTGTAGTGTACGTGTAAATATAAAAAATCACTACGACATTACCATTCCTTATGACGAGAACCTCGTGAAAGCCGAAACAGATAAGCAGACAAAATATTTGGACCTGGCTCACGAGGTAACCGACATCTGGGGTGGTCTGACGACTGAAATTATTCCTGTGGTCGTTTCTGCGAACGGACTAATCCCGGTCAGCCTCTCAGGTCATCTGAGGGGACTGGGACTCCGTGAAGGACCGCTCCGGGCTCAGATGCCGAAGGCGGTGCTCCTCGATAGCGCCCGGATCGTCCGCCTGTTTTTTCCCTTTCTTCCTAACTCTCGGCTGTTTGGTCTCCCCTGTCGAGGGCTTTCATCTGGTTGGGTTTTTATTTATGTATGTATTTTTATGTATTTGTTTTATTTTATGTATATTTATCATTTTCTCTTATATATTTATTTAGCCCAACCAGATGAGAATACTCTATGAATACCAATAATAATCATTTATTTCGGACCATGATCCATATGGGTTAGTAAATAATTTATAAACTAAAGTATGTTAAACAACATTAACTAATTATAACTAAATTAATTCATATATCTCTGCCCACTTCCTGCACCAGACCCGCAGCAGTTTATACGTGTCAGTGCTGCAGGAATTAGCATCTGCACAAACTCTCAAGATGCTGTTGGTGCTCCCCAAGCCTGCGCATCAGGGATGCTGTTCTTTTCGCAGAATATATTGAAAGCTGTCCGTTAGCGCTTCAGCAAACATGCCTGACGCCCTACAAATCGTTGAAGCTAACAGCACCCTAAATGCATTATTATATTGCAAAAATTTATAGGCCCGCTGCGTATATCTAACCCACAGGCTGCACGTGTAGAACGATTGGCAAAACGCTCGAAAATAGTAATTTTCACTTCTCTCGTACTACGTGCAAACCTGCGGGCCAACATGTTGCACCGGACCGACAACGCTCTTCGCTCCTCTCTATATCATCGTCATCATCTAAATCTTCATTAACTATGTGGCCAAGATGTTTAAATTGGGACACTCTTTTGAGTCTTCACCACAAAGCACACCGCAGGACTGTATTAGTCTTTTTAGTACTCACTCGAAACACCATAACCTCACTCTTCTTTATATTATATAGGAGGCCATGAGACATGGCGTATTTCTAAACTTCAAGCAGATGTCTGGGTGCATCAATCGAGGACTCAGCACCACCATATCTGCATAACTGATGCTATTTATAATATTGCCGTCAATGCTGCATCCGATACCAGTGCTGCTAAGCTCCTCGATCAGTTGAGTGATGTATTGGCTAAAGAGCGCCGGGGAGGTCAGACCACCCTGTCTCACTCCACACTCCAGTCCATACGTCTCAGACTCAGACTCAACCGCCCATCTGACCTGTTTAATTTGATGATCGTACCAGAATTGGAATAGGTTAACCAGCTCTTTAGGTACACTTTGCTCATATAATTTTGACCATAAGATCTTATAATTAACCAACTCAAAAGCCTTAGATAGATCTAAAAATGCAGTATACACAGGTGTATTTCTATCGGTGTAGTACCTGACTGTGCGCTTGAGCGCCAAAATGCAGTTTCAGTAGACAGCCCAACTCTTAAACCGAATTGAGCATCATGTAAATTGAGCTGTCTAGTCACTCTACGCTCCAGCACACCGTCAAGAACTTTAGCTGTTACAGTAGCCAAGGAGATTGGCCTATAATTGTCCCTTTCTGGAGCGTCACCGGTCTTATTCTTAACTATGGGTACAACTGTCGTTCTCATCAGTTCAGTAGGTAGATAGGAATGCCTTGCACAAATCAAACAGCATTTAAAGTACCCTCCGAAGATGCGGATCCGCATGTTGAAAATTTTCTATCTTAGGCTGTCATGACCCGGAGATTGGCCCCTGGTCATAGACGTTATAATGCTCTGTACTTCTTTGCCGAGATGCTAATCGGTTCATCACGCATTTCCTCTCGTCCTCACACTCTCTCCCATCCAGTAGAAGTCCTGAGGTTACTCCAAAATGCGTCATAAACATATCTGCAATCTCTCAGGTTCAGTCAAGCCATTAACTCACCGGGGCCCGCAGATTTTGGGCTCAATCTCTGAGTAGAACTCAAAAATTTCCAAAATGTTTCCTACCTGAGGTATCTACCGCGGATTTTCCAAAATAGCTAAAGTTGATAATTCATGTGGTAACAACCAGGTTTCCTGCAATGCAATGGCATCTATTGACTTACATAAGTTCTGTATACATACGTTCGATCTCTTTAACGACTTACAATTATAACACAAACCTAGCAAATAGATAACTATTATCTTTAACTTAAGTCCTATCCATAATCCAGCTTTATTATTATCTAACCTGTCCCTTGCTTGAAGTCACCTTGTCGTCGTTCATTTGCTGTTATAGTTAACAAATCCAGCGGGCACGGTTTTCATTCATAAAACATTTAACTCACTCCTAGGTATTAAAAATTCATTTGGCGACTTTTTCACCCTATCGCCTTCACCACAACGTCGGCAAGTCGCTTACTCTCGTGTCGGTCCGGTGTCGACAACTGAGATTCTACAAGTTAATATTATAACCAATCAATCCTCAAAAAAAATATCTTTCAGTGGCGCCTGTGCAATAATTTAATGCATACAAATGTAAACCATCGTTTCATAGCGATAGCAGCACCAATGGATCGACTCGACCGGGGAAGGACCACGCTCGCAAATAACACCAGCGTATAATAGCAACATGATACTGCTGGGTTTTGTTGACAAGTGACGAAAACCGGAAACCCTTTTTACTAGTAACGAGACATTCATTTGATTTGAGTGACAACACATTAGTCTTTATCGAGATTAGATGAGGTGTTTATGGGTCACTACCTACGCCATCAGCGTGTGTATGTTTGTCACCTTTTCTTGTACATAAAATATAAAATTTAATACGGCGAGCATCGGACAAATTTGCTTGTTAAAAAAGTCCATCACGCATCTTTTACGCTGAGATTCGTAACAAACGACTTAAGGAAAGGTTTAAATATCTTGTAGCATCAATACACAATTATCCATCTCGTACAAATAGCAGATATAAAATCTCCCGACCATCGACTGAAAGCAGCGTCATAGAAGCAAAACGTCTGATACTGCGATCGCCGATAAACCTGCTAAGCATGACAATAATAGGTTGCAGAACTATCTGGGTTACCACTATCGTACCTATTTCTAAAGGGTTTATTCTTAACCTGAAGGGTTCTATACCCTGTATAGTACAGAGACAGTATAGTTACAGCTACTTCCAATTATAATTACTGGCTGAGAGGCATTCCTTCTGTAGTCTTCTTTTGCTTAAGTTGGTTGCAAATGTCCATGGGCTGCAGGAGCTACTTACTATCAGGTGGACAGTTAATTTGCTTGTCACTTTAATTTCATTTAAAAAAAACTCTCCCCAACGTAGGACAGACTAATATTCAGCAGTAGAGTGATTATGGGGTTGATGAGATGAGTTTACAAACACTGAATAAAATGACACATTCATGTATTTTTCTATTGTAGTGTAGCCACCACAATAGTATATAACTCAAACGAGGAATATTTTAATATGTTGATGTGTCTCGGGAAATGTGACTGCAATTATGCAGAAGACGAAGACTTTTCGGGAGCGCTTTGCTACTCCAATGAACATGCAATTTCCTGCTCTATGATGACGTTCCAACGACTTCACATTTGTATGTGCATGGCCGTGATCAACAAAGTTCAGATTCAGGAAGATCGAGAATGTACGACGACGACATCGAGATACATTCTCGACATGTTTAGAAGATCCGACGCGAGCACGCGCCTGGTGGCATGAACTAGGTGTGAACCATAAGCGTGTTTTGAGAGCCCTCAAAGATGATGGCTAGCACCGTATCATTATCGTCGAGTTCTAGTGTCTTCTACCCAACGACAACGAGCTGAGAATGATTACTGTAGATGGTTTCGATAAGATTGAAGGAGATCCAGAGATTTTGAACCGCTTAATTTTCACGGATGAATGCCCTTTGTTAGAATAGGTGTATTTGAAGCTCATAATGAACAAGTATGATATCAAATGATTATTAGAATTACTTTTCATTGTTTCAATGTAACTTTCAATGTAAATTTAAATGCAAGTTTACAAAGTCTATTGTGGCGTATATTATTTCAATTCTCGACAACGTGTCAGCGATAACATTCTGTTCTCCAGTTACATACGAATATCCGTTGTATATTTGCTGATGCATGCCAACTGACGATCATGCGTCTAGGTGTTTGTACTGCTACCATCACTTTTTAAATGCAAAACAAAGTGGTTTATGTTCCGTAAATATAATTAAATTTCCTTCCTTAATTAAATTTCGAAAATATTTTACCATGAAAATACTGCTAGTAGTTTTTGGTCATAGGTGTTTCTTTTTGTCCCATTCATTTTTAAATTCTAAAAAATTCCAAATTCGTTATGTTTTGTTGTAGTACGGCACCTATACTGATATTTGA